>CM024764.1:39236856-39328105 GCA_014218235.1 Colocasia esculenta
TAATGAATTTCTTGAGCTTTGAGAACAGGAAATAAAAGAAAAATGAAAGTTCATGACAATCAGGTAATTCATCTCATATTCTGTCCAAGTCTTTGTATCGACTTCTTCATACTTCACATCGACTTCTTTGATAAACAGAACGATTTCCTTTCTGACGAAAAGTTTAAAACAAATCAATATCGCAACGATTCTTTAAGACATCGCAACGATTTCTTTAGAACCCGTAACGACTTGACTGTCGTAACGATTTCTTTAGTCCTCGTAACAATTCTTTAGAACTCGCAACGACTCTCTAGCCGTAACGATTTCTTTAGACCTCGTAACGATTTCTTTAAAACTCACAACGACTCTCTAGCCGTAACGATTTCTTTAGACCTCGTAACGATTTCTTTAGAACTCGCAACGACTCCTAGGCGTAACGATTTCTTTAGACCTCGTAACGATTTCTTTAGAACTCGCAACGACTCTCTAGCCGTAACGATTTCTTTAGACCTCGTAACGATTTCTTTAGAACTCGCAACGACTTCCTAAGGCGTAACGATTTCTTTAGACCTCGTAACGATTTCTTTAGAACTCGCAACGACTTGCTAAGCCGTAACGATTTCTTTGGTTCTCGTAACGATTTCTTTGAAACTCATAACGACTTGCATTTCATATCGATTTCTTAAGTGTTTCACAACGATTTCTTTAGAAACACAACGACTTACATCTCATAACGATTTGTTAAGTGTTCACATCGATTTCTTCAGAATCAGAACGACTTGCCATGATTCATAATGATTTCTTATATCCTCTGTTATAGAACGATTTGCTATGGGTTATAACGATTTCTAAGTCATTAAGCCATCGACTTGCATATCTCTCCTTGACTTGTTTTTATCTTGTTGACTAGTCAAAGTCCACGTATACATATCTCTAACACACTTGCATGTGATGTGACCTAAACATATCTCTGCATGCATGCAGAAGATATCGTCCATAATCATGCCTATTCTGTAAACGTCTTTTAGTTTCAGCTAATTGGTCTTACTATTCCATGCTATTCTTTCTAACGTTGACTGACATCAGAGACAACTTAGTTGTTTGCTATCTGTGTGATAAGCGTGCAGATAACAGATCCATCTCCACTTTGCAACGTTAATTCAAATAGAAGACAAAAGATATCTAAAAGATCTCTTCTCTTTGCGTGTTCAAAGTGTTCAAAGACTGTTGACTGGAAGCTTCCAAGACTCCAACTTCTTTCAGTCTAACGTACACCTGGATGAGAGACAACGGTACCTTTAACGTTCAAATTTCAAGTAGAAGCTTAAATACAAGACTCAAGACGGAAAAGAACAAGAATGGAATGAGAGTGAATATTATTATAAAAGCAAGCAACTCAAGTTCTTCGAGTCCTCTGAGTTTCAAACAAGAGACAAGCGTCCATTCCAATTGTTTTCCGTAGCTCTTTTGCTCTCAGTGTTCATAGAAGAAATTCTTGTGTGAGAGCCAGTGTAGTCCTTGGAGAGGAACCCTGTTAAATCCCTTTCTCTCTTGAGGCTCGTCTGCTTCAGCTTGTAACTAGTTCAGCTAGTGTCTGAAGTGTGTTCTTAAATTTTTCTTCATTGGTTTGTTCCTTCTGGACGAAGGAAGACCTGGTGGTATCCAGGGTGGTTGTTTTCCCTTCAGGTTGAAGGAAGACCAGTTGAGGCTGGGTGTAAGGATCTGTGAGGGGGATAGTACCCTTGTTAGTGAAATCCTGAGGCATTGCTCAGGGACTGGACGTAGGTCTCCTGTGGAGAGGAGTTCCGAACCAGGATAAAAATCCTTGTGTCGTGTGGTTGTGTCTTTATGCGTTTGCTATCTTTTTCCTCTAACTCTAACTTCTGTTTAAAGCTGTTGTGTAATCTTTTTAGTGAACAGGTTTTAATCAAAGTTCAAATTTTAATACCCATTCACCCCCCCCCCCTCTGGGCTAGCTAGCTGGGCAACAAGTGGTATCAGAGCAAGTCTCTTCGACAAAGAAGAAGATCCAACGATCTGAAGAGCAAAGATCAATGGCAGCCCAAAGCAACTTCGAAGGTCAGTCAGTCAACAGGTCTCCCTTGTTCGATGGAGAAGATTACACCTATTGGAAGACAAGAATGGAGTACTTTCTACAAGGCCACGATTATACAATATGGTCCATTGTAGAAGAAGGTGATCTTCTAATCACAATGCTAAGGCTCAGTGGACAGATGACGACAGAAGAAGAATATCCCTAAACTGCAAAGCCAAGAGCATCATTTGCTGTGCCCTCAGCAAGAAAGAATTCAACAGAGTTTCAGCCTGCAAATCCGCAATGGAAATGTGGGAAAAGCTCAGGATTACTTATGAAGGGACAGACAAAGTAAAGGAGACAAGAATCGATATTCTTGTAGCCCAATATGAAAGGTTCCAGATGCAGCCAAGTGAATCCATAACTCAGATGTTTAGCAGATTCACAGATATCACAAATGGATTAGCTGGATTAGGTAAAGTCTATGGTGTACCAGACATGGTCAGGAAGATACTCAGATCTCTGCCATCCTCATGGACTCCAAAAGTAACAGCCATTGAGGAAGCCATGATCTGAAATTAATGTCATTGGAAAATAATAGGATCTCTCATGGCTCATGAGATAAATATGGAAAGATTAGGAGAATCCTACAGCAGAAGGAAGCAATCAAATGCTCTCAAGGCGATGATGAGATATCAGAAGAATCTTTGGATAACAGTGAAGGTAGCAAAGACAGTGATGATGAAGAAGCCATGCTGTCTCGAAGACTTCAGAGAATATTAGCAAAGAAGAAGAAGTATCAGTCCGGAAGAAGATTTTTCAAGAAGAACAAAGACTTAGAAAACCAGAAGTAAAGGATCCGAAGAAAGGAGAAGTAATATGCTATGAATGCAAGAAGCCTGGACACATCAAGGCAGATTGTCCAATGCTCAAAAAGAATGATCATAAGAAGAAGGACAACTTCAGAAGATTCAAGAAGTATAAAAAGAAAGCAATGGCAGCTGCTTGGGAGAACAGCAGTGACTCATAGTGAGTCAAGCTCGAGCAGTGAAGGTGAAGAGGCAAACTTGGCCCTCATGGCCAATACCGAAGATAAGGTAACTTCTGACTCTTTTTTAATTCATGCAATGATTCAGATTCTGATAACTTAGAAAGTGCTTTTAATGAACTCTATGACAAATATAAAGAAGTATCTAAATTACTTAAAATAGTAGTAAGAATTTAATCTGTTTAGAAAATACAAACTCAGATCTAAAAATCGAAAATGAAGAACTTGAAAAACAAATAACTGAACATAAAAGAAGGAATGAATTATTATGTGAAGATTTAAAAGAGAAAAATAGAAAAATAATTCACTTAGAAAAACAAGAAGACTTAAGTGGACTTAAAACAGAAATAGAAAGATTAAATAAAGAAAATGAACATTTAACAAGCACCATAAACAAGTTCACAAATAATAACCTCTTCTAATGATAAATGGAGCTAAAAGATCAACTAAGAAGAAAGGTTTTGGTTATACTCCCTCGGAAAATGAAGAAACAAAAGTCTTTCCTAATACTTATCCAACTCCTGAATTTATATCCGAAAAGAATAAAGAACATAAAAATTTAAATACAATCTAGTTGAAAGAATAACTAGAACAACCTGTTGTACTCATTGTAACAAACTAGGACATAACAAAGCAACCTGTCCTAACAAGAACAAAAAGTGGATAATAAAAGGAAAAATCAATGATACTAACCCATCAGGACCCAAAAGAACTTGGGTACCTAAAACTTAGTGTTTATTTCAGGAAAATTCAAGAGCATCCAAATGGTACTTGGACAGTGGATGCTCAAGGCACATGTCAGGCAACAAGAAGTTTTTCGCTGATCTCCAAGCTGAAGAAGGTACAGTCACCTATGGAGATAATGGAAAAGGCACTGTGATAGGAAGTGGGTCCGTGAACATCAAAGGAAAATCAGTTATTGAAGACGTAATGCTGGTCAAAGGATTAAAGCACAATCTTATTAGCATCAGCCAGTTGTGTGACAAAGGCCATCAGATTCAGTTCCAAGAATCAAAGTGCAGTATATTAAAGGATGGTGCAGTCATATTTGAAGCCTACAGAGAAAGAAACTTGTATGTTCTCTATCTCGAGGAACTCAAGAATCAAGATGTCTATTTGGCAGCCAGCAAAGATCAATCAACAGAGCTGTGGCACAGAAGATTGGGTCACTGCAGCTTGGACGGTTTGAATAAGCTCAGAAAGAGAAAGCTAGTGGAAGGACTGCCAAAGGTCAATTCTAGATTAGATAGCATTTGCAAACCTTGTGCAAGAGGAAAGCACACCAAGAGCTCTTTCAAATCAAAGACTGTAGTAACCACCTCAAAGCCCTTAGAACTACTTCATATGGATCTATTTGGGCCAATGAGGACTACCAGTCTAGGAGGAAAGAATTTTGGATTTGTAATAGTTGATGATTATTCAAGA
Source organism: Colocasia esculenta (assembly GCA_014218235.1). Classification (NCBI taxonomy): domain Eukaryota; kingdom Viridiplantae; phylum Streptophyta; class Magnoliopsida; order Alismatales; family Araceae; genus Colocasia; species Colocasia esculenta. The sequence continues at coordinate 39,241,347 of CM024764.1, forward strand.
TTCACTTGGGTATCCTTTCTAGAGCACAAAGATGACACATTTGACAATTTTGTCAGCTTCAGTAAGAAAGTTCAGAAAGATCAGAAGTTCACAATTGTCTCTATCCGATCAGATCATGGTGGTGAGTTTCAGAATGAAAAGTTTACAAAGTTCTGTGATGATCAAGGAATTGAGCACAACTTCTCAGCCCCAAGGACACCTCAACAGAATGGAATTGCTGAGAGGAAAAACAAAACTCTTTTGGATATGGCAAGAACCATGTTATCATAATATGATTTGCCAAGATATTTCTGGGCCGAAGCCATCAACACTGCATGTTATATCATTAATAGAGTAATGATCAGGCTGATTCTGAAAAGACTGCTTATGAACTCTACAAAGGAAAGAAGCCAAAGATCAGCCATTTCAGAATTTTGGATGTCCTTGCTTCATCCACAACAATGGAAAAAGGGACATTGGTAAGTTGGATGCCAAATCAGATGAAGGCATCTTTATGGGGTACACTTCTAAACCCAAAGGTTATAGAGTTTCAATAAACGCTCATTATTAATAGAACAATCTGTACATGTTATTTTTATGAATCTAACCCTTCCTTGAAAAAGGAAGAAATTAGTGACATTGATGATGCAGATGACTTGTCCGAAAAATTAAAGAATACCTCAATTAAGGACAAGGAAGATCCAACTCTGGAAGAACTGCAGCAAACTGAAATCCAACATGAAAATCTTCCAAAAGAATGGAGACATCAGAAAGATCACCCTCCTGAAAACATTATTGGTGATCCATCCGTAGGGGTAAGAACAAGAGGTAATGTAATTCCATGTGATTATTTAGCCTTTGTTTCTCAAATAGAGCCTAAGACAGTCAATGAAGCTTTATCTGATGAATCTTGGATATTAGCCATGCAAGATGAACTAAATCAGTTCAAGAGAAACCAAGTATGGTCACTTGTTCCTAGACCATCCAATCATTCAGTTATTGGCACCAAGTGGGTGTTCAGAAATAAACTGGATGAGTCTGGAATAATCTTAAGGAACAAGGCCAGACTGGTAGCTCAAGGCTACTCCCAAGAGGAAGGCATAGATTTCGATGAAACCTATGCACCTGTAGCTAGACTTGAGGCTATTAGGATTTTACTTGCTTATGCATCTGCATTTGATTTAAAACTATTTCAAATGGATGTCAAATCAGCCTTTTTAAATGGTTTTATCAAGGAGGAAGTTTATGTTGAACAACCTCCAGGTTTTGATGATACGAATTTCCAAATCATGTATTTAAACTACATAAGGCTTTATATGGTTTAAAGCAAGCATCTAGAGCCTGGTATGAAAGGCTCAGTACTTTCTTATTAGATCATGGTTTCACTAGAGGTAAAGTAGATAGTACATTATTTATAAAATCTAAGGTTAAACATATACTTCTCGTGCAAATATATGTAGATGATATTATTTTTGGATCTACTGATGAATCTCTTTGCAAGTACTTTGAAAAGCTTATGCAGGGAGAATTCGAAATGAGCTTGATGGGGGAGCTAAGCTACTTCCTTGGATTGCAAATCAAGCAAGGGAAGGATGGCACTCATATCTGTCAAGCCAAGTACACCAAAGAGCTGTTAAAGAAATTTGGATTTGAAGGTGCAAAGCCATTATCAACACCAATGAGCACATCAACCAGAATGGACAGTGATCAAAAAGGTAAAAAGGTAGATCAAAAGAATTATCGAGGTATGATAGGATCATTACTTTACTTAACTGCAAGTAGACCAGACATTTTGTTTAGTGTATGCATGTGTGCTAGATATCAGGCAGACCCTAGAGAGTCTCATTTAATTTCAGTAAAAAGAATATTTAGATATCTGGCTAGAACTCATGATTAGGTCTCTGGTATCCTAGATCTTGTGAAATAAATTAGTAGGATATTCAGATGCTGATTATGTGGATGCAAAGTAGATAGAAAAAGCACCAGTGGGTGTTGTCAGTTTCTTGCAGGATGTTTAATATCATGGTCATCCAAGAAACAAAATTCAGTAGCTTTATCAACAGCTGAGGCAGAATATGTTGCTGCTGGAAGTTGTTGTACACAACTTCTTTGGATAAAGCAACAACTTGAGGATTTCAGAATTCACATCAAATCAATTCCACTATTGTGTGATAATACAAGTGCCATCAACCTCACCAAAATCCAGTACAGCACTCAAGGACTAAGCACATTGAGGTAAGATATCATTTTATTCGAGACCATGTAGCTAGTGGTAATTTAGAAATTTCCTTTATAGATACAAATGGTCAATTAGCAGATATCTTCACAAAAGCCCTACCTGAAGAGAGATTTACATCTCTTAGAAGGGAATTAGGGATGTGCAATTTGTGAAAAGATTTCTGTAACTTTATTGACATATAATTTTTTCAGATTAAATGAAATTTTCTCTCCTTAAGAATAAGCAAAGCTCAGTTATCTACATGCTTTGACCGCTATTGTGTTGAAGGTTGTTTGACTCGTCAAATGGTTTTGTCGCTTTCTGGCTTTACCGCCTTTGGCGCTCCACTTTTCGGTAAAGTAATATTAATTTATTCAAATCGTTCTGAGAACGACTTGTCTTCTACCTTTACCCTTTTATCTTTTATCTGTTCACCCAAAGCCGATGCCCTAACGATTTCGGCATCGACTCTCTGCAACTTTCGAAGCTTTCTCCTCTTCCCGCGAAGAATCCCTTCGAGAGCTTCCATCCCTTCCATCATCTCCCTTCACCAGAATCTCTTTCTCTCTGCACCCATGGCCGCTCCGATGATCACCGGAAGTGTTGGAGGTTACAGTGCTGAGTTTCTGTCCCGAAGGAGCAAGAAAGGTTTACCTTCGTGAAGACGAAGATCTGCAGAAATAAGCAGTGGATGTTCAGAACCTTGAGAAGAGTGGCATGACCAGTCTAGTCGAAGCTTTGAGAAGATGCAGTGGATGGATGTTGCTACTTTCACCGAGGTAAGTTATCCAGACCTGGTGAAAGCGTTTTACATTTGCTTGAAATCAGAAGCGGATGGGTCCCTTGTCTCCTCTGTCAGGGGTATCCAAATCAAGATAAAACATGAGCTATTGCATGAGTTGTTTGGAGTAAAGACCTCTGGGTATAGTGGCATTCACTCTGTGAATGATGAAGTAAAGGGTCTCAGAATTATTGGTCCAGGGTTTAAGCTGAAAGATGGAAAGCTAGATATTAATCAGATGTCCGCATTTAATCGGTTGCTTCACTTTATTGTCTGCCAAATTATAGTACCTCGAAGTGCTACGTTTCTTCATGCACTAGGGCAGATTCGGACATAATGTTCTGGGCAATCCAGAACAAGGAGATAAACTTGGCGCCGTAATGATTGAGCGAATGAAATTTGCTCATGCTCAGATATGGGAAACCAAGAGCAAGTTAAATGTTTCCTTGCCCTATGCTCATCTACTCACCAAGATTTTCAAGCACTTTGGAGTAGATGTGTCTGGAGCAGTAGTAGAGAAGATGGGCCAGTCTATAAGGTCCAGAAATTTGAAGAAAATGGTTTTCAGTGCAAGATGGAGTTTGGACAAAGACCTCTGTGGCAGAAGGAGAAGCGATTATTGGAGATATCCCAGAAGTTCAAGAAGAAGCAGCAGCAGCAGAGCAAGCAGCAGCAGCACCAGCAGAGCTAGCAGCAGCAGTAGTACAAGCAGTAGCAGTACCAGTTGTGGCAAGCCAGGCAGAAGTTTCAGAATCACCTGTTGTGGAGATTGACTCTCATTCTCCAGAAGTTCAGATGGAAGAAGGTGCAGCTGGTGTGGCAGACTCTTTGCCCACCACCTTAGTCGCCTCTTTTAAGAGAGGTATTGGATTCCATTCCCTCCACCTCAGCTACTTCTAAAGAAGGTGGACGTGTTGAAGAAGAAGTTATGGCACCAGGCCATACAGAAATTCAGTCTGAACCAGTTGCTAATGTTGAGATACAAGCAGGTACTCAACAAGATGTGGTCATGGAAGAAGCTCCTAGCCAAGGGGAGCAAAGTGTCATTGAACCTGAAGTGTCTGAATCCGTGGCAGAAGGCCACTTGGAAAAAGTTGTTTTGGAGGATGCTCCTGCCCAGGGGGAGCAAGAAAGTGTTGAACTCCCTGCTCCTATTCAGGGGGAGCAAGTGGGCACTGAGGAACCATTGATTGAGAATGTTCCTGAGTCAGCTGCCCCATCTCAGGAAATTCCACCTCCAGCCAGTGTTCCTGTTAGTGAAGGCCCAAGTGCAAGCAATATTAATCTTGAGGAGCCTGTCACTAACAAGGGAAGCAGAAGAGAATTGTTCTCAGAAGGCCAAGAAAGGGCCATAGAAAAGTAAATCTGAAGCCTTTTATGGCATTGTTGAAGGCTCAAGGAGAGATTTTGTCATCAGTTCAGACAAGTATTCAAGGCATTGTTGCTAGTCAAGCTTCAACCTCCTCAGACTTATCTTCAATTCGAAATGCAATGAGGTGGTTCAATAAAGAGATGTCTGATATGAAGTCTGCTTATTGTTCTGTCAAAGTCTAGTAGGGTTTCTCGAGCAGACCAGCTGCTGCTCCTCGGCCACCAGGGCCAGCAGGGCCATCTGCTCAAGGGTCTCAGCCAGCAGGGCCATCAGTTTTGGGATCAGCAGATCCAGTGTCAGCTTCAGGGTCTTCAGGACCCTCCTCAGCAGTCAGAGAAGGTCAGGCTAAGGGAAAAGAGCTAATGACAGCTTCTAAGGCCCCTGACACTTCATCTCTTGCCACTCCAACCCTCTCCTCACCTCCATCTCCTTCTACAGCCCCTCCTGCACCACCAACCATCAAACACCCTGTGCCTCGCACCCAACCATCCTCATCCTTCATTTCATCTCAACCTTCCTTCTCTCCCACTCCTTCTCACATCTCAGCTCCATCCTTATTCAATCCCAAACCTTCACCTCCTCAAGCTCAAACACCTCCAGTTCAACCAACTTCATCCTTTAATCCCAAACATCTTCTATCCTCCTACTCCTCCTTCTTCTGTTATCTTTCCTCCGGAAAAACCTCTACCTCTTGGTGTCTTTGACACAATCTTCCGGATGATTTTGAAAGAAACACCCTTATCACCATTCTCTCCACTGCTTCTCATATCCACAGGACTGATCCTCCAGTCCTGCCAAGAAAAAGAGGAAAACTTCCTCCTCTCTTAGCATCCCTTTTGTTCCCTTATTCCCTCCTCTTTGGTATTCTCTTACCCTTGATCCTAAGAGAAGACCTATCTTCAAGGAATATCTTCAAAAGTGCATTCTTTCTACCATTTATGGTATTCCTTTTCTTAACCTATCCGAACACCTAAACATTGTTCTTCCTCTTACTCAGATATCCCAATTCCACAAATCCAAAATCCTTGAGGGCACTGAGTTCAAGACTGAAGATCAGTGGGCAGCTGTCAAGGGAAATAAGGCTCAATATGAAAAGTATTTGACTGCAGGGCAGAATCTCTTACCCACAGAGCTCACCCACTCACCTTTTCTGAGTGGTTCATTATTCAACATAAGAACTCTTGGGGACCTTACATTTTGAAAGAGATTCGTATTGCCAGGAACTTTCAGCTGTACAGTGACTTCTGCTACTTGAACAAGCTGCCTGAGGTACAGTTCTTCCAATTTCATTCAGCCTTAGTGATGCTGAGATCAGAACGTCCTATAAATGTCCCCTCTCAGTGGACTTTGCTGATCTCCAATTGACTCTTAGTCCTTCTGCCAAAGCTACACTCCCTAGTGTTTGATTCAGATGCAGGATCTCATGCTTTAGACATGTTTGCAAGGCAAATGGGCCGGATGTCAGCCAAGCAGGGCAGACTACCTTCATTCTTGCGGTTCATCTTCAGAGAATACCACTCTGGCCGCATTTCTTCTCAGACCTTGGCTCCACTCATTTCTGAGTGTGAGAGACTTACTCCCTCAGAATGGGACCTTCCTTATCAGGCCTCACATCTACAGTTGGAAGCTATCAACCGTGATCTAGCTAGTCAAAGGAAGCCCACTCTTTCAGCAGAAACATTCTTGGATCTCAACTCCATCACTCCTATTCAAGAGATCTATGTTGTGTGGGCAGCCAGATATTCTGCCTTCTATGCTCTGAAGCAGGATCTCCTAGATCACAAGATTTATTATCCAATCTCTTTGGACAAATTTCTCCTTTGGGCCAGTTTTGGTAAGAGTACATTTTACAGATTTATCTTGGATAAAACCCAGTATGGAGTATTCTTAGAACAGCAAAGGCAACTCTACATTCAAAGGAACATTCCCTCCATGGGTCCTACCTTTTCAGTTGCTTTTGGAGTATTTCAGCAGATTTTTGAAGATCTTGAGATCAAGGCATGGGCTGTTATTGAACAGCATGCCTCCTTGTTATCTCCCTTGTACTATCTTTCTCCAACTTAATATAATGATTTCTTTCTTCTTTGTCTCATCGACCATCTTTTTGCTTATTGACAAAATGGGGGAGAAAACTAAAGCTATTCTGAAAAACATGTTTGTTGGAGAAAACTAAAGCTATTCTGAAAAACATGTTAGTTGTTGTGTAATGTTTAGTATATTTTGTCATCATCAAAAAGGGGGAGATTGATGACCAAACTTTCCCCATATAAATTAATTCACTTATTTATATATTAATTTTGATGATTAACAAAATAGTACTAATGAATTTTGTTGATTAACAAAATAGTACTAATGAATTTCTTGAGCTTTGAGAACAGGAAATAAAAGAAAAATGAAAGTTCAGGACAATCAGGTAAGTCTCATCTCATATTCTGTCCAAGTCTTTGTATCGACTTCTTCATACTTCACATCGACTTCTTTGATAAGCAGAACGATTTCCTTTCTGACCGAAAAGTTCAAAACAAATCGATATCGCAACGATTCTTTAAGACATCGCAACGATTTCTTTAGAACCGTAACGACTTGACTGTCGTAACGATTTCTTTAGACCTCGTAACGATTTCTTTAGAACTCGCAACGACTCTTAGCCGTAACGATTCTTTAGACCTCGTAACGATTTCTTTAGAACTCGCAACGACTCTCTAGCCGTAACGATTTCTTTAGACCTCGTAACGATTTCTTTAGAACTCGCAACGACTTCTTAAGGCGTAACGATTTCTTTAGACCTCGTAACGATTTCTTTAGAACTCGCAACGACTCTCTAGCCGTAACGATTTTTAGACCTCGTAACGATTTCTTAGACTCGAACGACTTCCTAAGGCATAACGATTTCTTTAGACCTCATAACGATTCTTTAGAACTCATAACGACTTGCTAAGCCGTAACGATTTCTTTGGTTTTCGTAACGATTTCTTTGAAACTCATAACGACTTGCATTTCATATCGATTTCTTAAGTGTTTCACAACGATTTCTTTAGAAACACAACGACTTACATCTCATAACGATTTGTTAAGTGTTTCACATCGATTTCTTCAGAATCAGAACGACTTGCCATGATTCATAACGATTTCTTATATCCTCTGTTATAGAACGATTTGCTATGGGTTATAACGATTTCATAAGTCATTGAGCCATCGACTTGTATATCTCTCATTGACTTGTTTTTATCTGTGTTGACTAGTCAAAGTCCACGTATACATATCTCTGACACACCTGCATGTGATGTGACCTAAACGTATCTCTGCATGCATGCAGAAGATATCGTCCATAATCATGCCTATTCTGCAAACGTCTTTTAGTTTCAGCTAATTGGTCTTACTATTTCCATGCTATTCTTTCTAACGTTGACTGACATCAGAGACAGCTTAGCTGTTTGCTATCTGTGTGATAAGCGTGCAGATAACAGATCCATCTCCACTTTGCAACGTTAATTCAAATAGAAGACAAAAGATATCTAAAAGATCTCTTCTCTTTGCGTGTTCAAAGTGTTCAAAGACTGTTGACTGGAAGCTTCCAAGACTCCAACTTCTTTCAGTCTAACGTACACCTGGATGAGAGACAACGGTACCTTTAACGTTCAAATTTCAAGTAGAAGCTTAAATACAAGACTCAAGACGGAAAAGAACAAGAATGGAACGAGAGTGAATATCATTCTAAAAGCAAGCAACTCAAGTTCTTCGAGTCCTCTGAGTTTCAAACAAGAGACAAGCGTCCATTCCAATTGTTTTCCGTAGCTCTTTTGCTCTCAGTGTTCATAGAAGAAATTCTTGTGTGAGAGCCAGTGTAGTCCTTGGAGAGGAACCCTGTTAAATCCCTTTCTCTCTTGAGGCTCGTCTGCTTCAGCTTGTAGCTAGTTCAGCTAGTGTCTGAAGCGTGTTCTTAAATTTTCTCTTCATTGGTTTGTTCCCTTCTGGACGAAGGAAGACCTGGTGGTATCCAGGGTGGTTGTTTTCCCTTCAGGTTGAAGGAAGACCAGTTGAGGCTGGGTGTAAGGATCTTTGAGGGGGAAAGTACCCTTGTTAGTGAAATCCTGAGGCATTGCTCAGGGACTGGACGTAGGTCTCCTGTGGAGAGGAGTTCCGAACCAGGATAAAAATCCTTGTGTCGTGTGGTTGTGTCTTTGTGCGTTTGCTATCTTTTTCCTCTAACTCTAACTTCTGTTTAAAGCTGTTGTGTAATCTTTTTAGTGAACAGGTTTTAATCAAAGTTCAAATTTTAATAACCCATTCACCCCCCCCCCTGGGCTAGCTAGTTGGGCAACACATGCAAGATGAACTGAATCAGTTCAAGAGAAACCAAGTATGGTCACTTTTCCTAGACCGTCAAATCATCCAGTTATTGGCACCAAATGGGTGTTCAGAAACAAACTAGATGAATTTTGTGCAATCTAAGAAACAAGGCTAGACTGGTAGCTCAAGGCTATTCTCAAAGGAAGGCATAGATTTTGATGAAACCTATGCACATGTAGCTAGACTTGAGGCCATTAGAATATTATTAGCTTTCGCATCTACTCTAGATTTAAAATTATTTCAAATGGATGTTAAATCTGCCTTTTAAATAGTTTTATAAAAGAAGAAGTTTATGTGGAACAACCGCCGGGTTTTGATGATATAGACTTTCCGAATCATGTTTTTAAATTACATAAGGCTTTGTATGGTTTAAAGCAAGCACCTAGAGCCTAGTATGAGAGGCTTAGCTCTTTTCTCTTAAAACATGATTTCAGTAGAGGTCAAGTAGATAACACTCTTTTTATAAAAACAAAAGTTAAACACATATTGTTGGTTCAAATTTATGTGGATGACATCATCTTTGGATCTACTGATGAATCCCTTTGCAAGTATTTTGAAAAGTTAATGCAGGGAGAATTTGAGATGAGTATGATGGGGGAGCTCAACTACTTCCTTGGACTTCAAATCAAACAAGGAAAGGAAGGAACTCACATTTGTCAAGCAAAGTACACCAAAGAACTGTTGAAGAAGTTTGGATTTGATAACGCCAAGACACTGTCAACACCAATGAGTACATCAACCAGGATGGACAATGACAAGGATGGTAAGAAAGTAGATCAAAAGATCTACAGAGGTATGATAGGTTCATTACTTTATTTAACCGCCAGTAGACCTGAGATATTATTTAGTGTATGCATGTGTGCTAGATATCAAGCAGATCCTAGAGAGTCACATTTAATTTCTGTAAAAGAATTTTTTGTTATTTAGCCAGAACTCATGATTTAGGTTTATGGTATCCAAACTCTTGTGATGTAAATTTAGTAGGATATTCTGATGCTGACTATGCTGGATGTAAGGTAGATAGAAAGAGCACCAGTGGTTGTTATCAGTTTCTTGCAGGGTGTTTAGTATCATGGTCCTCAAAGAAACAAAATTCAGTAGCATTGTCTACAGCTGAGGCTGAGTATGTAGCTGCTGGAAGTTGCTGTACACAACTCTTATGGATAAATCAACAACTTGAAGATTTTGGACTCAAAATCAAGTCAATTCCACTGCTATGCGACAACACCAGTGCTATCAACCTCACCAAAAATCCAATTCAGCATTCCAGGACCAAACACATTGAGGTTAGATACCATTTTATTCGTGATCATGTAGCTAATGGCAATATTGAAATATCCTTTATTGATACAAATAATCAGTTAGCAGATATTTTCACAAAGGCCCTACCTGAAGAGAGATTTACATCTCTTAGAAGGGAGTTAGGCATGTGTATTTTGTGAAAAGATCTTCTTTTAAAACTGATATAAAGAATTTCAGAATTTAAATAAGTTCTCTCTCTCTCTTTTGTAAAGTGAAAAGACTTCGAATACCTCTGTTTAAGCGCTCCTTTCATTTAAGCTAAAGTCGTTCGAGGCGGTCAACCTAGTTTGTCGTTTTCTGTCGCCTCACCTTTTGGAGCATTTATTTTTTTCCTTAAATCGATGTGATAACGATTCCTCTTCTTCGTTCACCTCTTTTCCCTCTTTCGTCCCGTCGCATGAGTCGATGCCCTAGCGACTCTCACCTCCATCCTCTGCAAGTCTGAAGCCTTCTTCCCCTTCCCGCGAAATTTCTTGAGGGTTCTTTCTCGTCTCCTTCCTCCACAACCCTTCAGAACTTTTCCCACCTGAATCCATGGCCGCACCAGCTATCGCCGGCAGTTTGGGTGGTTACAGCGCCGAATTCTCACTCCTGAGCAGCAGGAGCATTTCACCTTTGTGAAGACAAAGCTTTGTGGTCATAAAGAAGTAGACATTGCAGATCTGAAGAAAAATGGAATGAGCAGCATAGTCGAAAAGATCAACCAGATGCAGTGGAAGGGCGTACCACCTACTCAGAGGTTAGTTATCCGGACTAGGTAAAGGCATTCTACGTTTGCTTAAAATAGAGGCAGATGGGTCCCTTGTCTCTTCGGTAAGGGCACCCTGATCAAAATAGACCCTGAGCTCCTAATAATGTTGTTTGAGGTGAAAACATCAGGCTTTAGTGGGGTTCACACTGAGGACGCTCAAGAGAAGGGTTTGGGAATTGTAGGGCCGGGCTTCAAATTAAGGGAAGGCAAACTTGATATAAATCAGCTGAATGCCTTCAATCACCTCCTTCACTTCATTGTTTGTCAGATTTTGGTTCCCATAAGTGCAACCTTCTCATCCTGCACTAAGGCCGATTCTGACCTAATGTTCTGGGCCATTCAAAATAAGGAGATCAATGTGGCCGCAGTAATAATGGAAAGAATGAAATTTGCCAGAGAACAAATTTGGGACACCAAGAGCAAGCTGAATGTGTCACTGCCCTATGCCCATTTACTTACCAAGATTTTCAAACACTTCGGTGTTGATCCCTCTGGGGCAGTTGTAGAGAAAATGGGCCAAGCTATCAGGTCCAGAAATTTGAAGAAGAGTGGCTTCTCTGTAGTTAATGGGGTCTGGTCCAAGGCCTCAGTTGCTGAAGGCGAAGTTTACATTGGCGATGCTTCAGGTGCTCACCCTCAGATGGAATCAGCTGTTGAGATGTCAGAATTGCCAATGGAATCTATTTCTGTTCCAACCTTTGTAGCACAAGAGCAGGCAGGACCATCTATGGCCAAAAATCAGTCAGAGGTTACAGCAGAAGAAGAAGAAGAAAGGATGTCAGCAGCAGCTCCAGAAATTCCAGAAGTGCCAGCTGGAGTTTTTGCTGAAAGGAGAATTGAGGATATTCTCTCAGAAGATATTATGCCAGTTACAGAGGAGACTGCGGCATCAGGCCACATTGTTGAAGAGGTTCCACTAGAGGAAGAGCACCCAATTCCTCAGGGTGACTCTGTGATGATGGATGCTCCTTGTCAGGGGGAGTCAGTACCAGTTGAAGAAGATGCTCCTATTGAGGGGGAGCAATTACAAGAAAAAACAGTAGAAGCACCTCCAACCAGTGGTGATCAGGAGGAACTGCACAGAGTTTCTCCAAACTTAGATGACAGAGAAGGGGAGACAGCTAGCTCCTCAAGTTCTAATGAAGATGATGATCAACCTCCTCCAGCCAAAGAGAGCAAGAAGAAGGACAAAGAGATTGCACCTGAAGTACCTCTCTTAACTGTCACACCTTTTGAAAGGCAGGTCAAACAGAAAATAATCATTAACTTGAAACCTGTGATTGAGAGGCTGGATGTGCAAGGTGAACTGCTATGTACACTCCAATCAGATGTGAATTCTATATTTCTGAGCCAGGCCTCAGCACGCAACGAGTATGTTCAGATTCGCAATGCTATGAAGTGGTTCAATTAAGAGATGGGCACCATGAAGAGCATGATCTCTGAAATCTTTAAATAGTTGGAGCTCAAGCTCCTTCTCCACCAGCAGCAGCACACCAGCAGCAGCAACCCCAGCAGCACCAGCAGAAGAACCAGCAGCAGCACCAGCAGCAGAGGCTAAAGTACCAGGGCCATCAGGGCCAGCTGTGATGGAATCAGGGCCATCAGGGCCAGAAGTGTTGGATTCTGTGCAATCTTTGCCTGAAGAAGTGGTCTCAAATCCATTGCCCCCTGCTCCCACTTCCACCACACTCCTATTCCTCCATCTCCACCACAGCCTCCACAGCTCCACCTGCTCCACCTCCTTCAAAAGACCTAGATCCATACCTATTTCTTCCCCCACACCTTTTCCTTCTCCTAATACTTCATCTTCCCTGCTTCCTCCACTTCTCATCTCCTTCCTCTCCTAGCCTCGAGGCCCCTCCAGCATCCTCCGTTGGAGCCTCATCCTCTTCTGGTCCTTCTTCAGTACCAGAAGTAGGCATTTCTACCACTGATGATTTCCTTCACCCTTCTGCACCTCCCTCCTTTATCACTATTATTCCTAGGAATGCTCAAATCAACTCTCCTTTTCTTACAGACATTAAGGATGAGTTTGAAGAAGCTATCCTTAGGTCTGTGCTAAAGGTAGGAGACCACATTTCCAAGACAGACTCCTCCAGTACTGTCTCCAAGAAAAGAAAACTCAATTCCTCCAACACTCCTCTCTACCCTCCTTTGTGGTTTTCTCTTACAGTGACACACAAGCATACATCCCTGTACAAAGAGTATCTACAAAAGGTTGTCTTTGCCACCCTTGTCAACCTCCCTTTTCTCAACCTCTCTGACCACCTTGAAGTCATTCTTCCTTACACTCCTCTTTCCAAAACCGAAAAATCCAAAATCTTTTCCTCTGCCCATTCCAAGACTGAGGAGCAATGGGCTAGATCTAAAAAAGATCTTTACAATCGCTTTCTTCAGGCTAAGGCAGCCAGATTTCCTCCCAGGGATCACTCTTTGACCCTTTCTGAGTGGTTTAAATTTCATCACCATAACACCTGGGCTTCTTTCATCCAGAAGGAAATCAAGATGATCAGGCACTTTCAGATGTTCAATAACTACAGGTATCTCAACAGATTACCTGAAGTTCAGCTAAGCCAATTCAAGCGAGCCATCAAGGTCCTCTCCAGCTCTGGGCAATCTGAAGGAGTGAGAGTGGATTTTGCCACACTCCATTTGCCTGAAGAGATCCTCTTGCCTCAGATTCACTTCCTGATCATGGAATCTTCTGTTGGATCCATTATCTTTGAATGTTTTGCAAGGGTCATGGGCAGAATCAAAATTCAGAAAACTCTCCAAGTTGGTTTTCCCATATTTTTATTCCGGGAATATCACAGAGGGTTTGTGACATCTGAAGTTCTTGCTCATATCCTCTCAGAATGTGAAAGGCTAAACTCCTCAGAATGGTCTGAATTGTATTCGTTGTCTGCTCAACAGTTAGCTCATCTCAATGCTGCTCAGGCCAGGGAAGGAAAAGCCCCTGTCTCTCCTGCCACCTTCTTGGACATGAACTCCATCCATCTTGTACTTGATCCCTACAAACTATGGGCTGAAAGATACAAGGTGTTTGTAGCTCTACACCAAGTCCTCAAAGAGAAACAGATTTTTACCCTGTTACCATGGATCAATTCCTTGCCTGTGCAAGCTTTGGAAAAACCTCCTTCATCCGGTGCTCCATGGATGCTGATGAGTATGCCAACTTTCTCTCCAAGCAACGCACCATCTACCTGTCTCGGATGGCTTCTACCATGGGACCAACTTTCTTTATTTCTGATGGAGCTTTTAGGCAATTTTTTGATAGGCAGGAAGAGCAGGCCTGGGAAGCCATTTCTCATTTTGCCTCTCTTCTCTCTCCTGCATATTATTTGCCTGTACCTCCTCAAGCTTAATGAAAAGATTGTGTTCCTTCTCCTCATTGTCTCTTATTCTTTGTCTCAGTCCTAATTCTTTTTGCTTAATGACAAAAAGGGGGAGAAAATACTTACATATGTATGAAACATCTTTGAAACATATGTACAGTACTTTTATTTCTGCTTACTATTAAGTATTGTTAAAATATTGATTAAGTTTTGTCATCACCAAAAGGGGGAGATTGATGAACAGTCCATCCCCTCGTAATTTTAAATCCATTACATACTTATTTTGGTGATAAACAAAACTCTGTCAAAAGTTTTCTAACTACATTTCATTTAGCCTTAAGCACAGGAAATCTTCAAAGAAAATCAAGCACTTATGGCAAGTAGATATATGCATTGATTCCAGTAAAGATGTAACGACTTCTTTGTAAGTTCTAAAGTTCAAACAAGTCGATGTCGCAACGATTTCATAAGTCATCGTAACGATTTCTTTAGAACTCGTAACGACTTGCTCGTCATAACGATTTCTTAGAAAGCGTAACGACTTGCCAGTCATAACGACTTCATAAGTCATCGTAACGACTCCTTTAGAACTCGTAACGACTTGCCAGTCATAACGATTTCATAAGTCATCGTAACGACTTCTTTAGAACTCGTAACAACTTGCTTGTCATAACGATTTCTTTAGAAAGCGTAACGACTTGCCAGTCATAACGACTTCATAAGTCATCGTAACGACTCTTTAGAACTCGTAACGACTTACCAGTCATAACGATTTCATAAGTCATCGTAACGATTTCTTTAGAACTCGTAACGACTTGCTCGTCATAACGACTTCTTTAGAACTTGCAACGATTTGCTACCGTAACGACTTCTTTAGAACTCACAACGATTTGCTTTCCGTAACGACTTCTTTAGAACTCACAACGATTTGCTTATCGTAATGACTTCTTTAGAACTCACAACGATTTGCTTACCGTAACGACTTCTTTAGAACTCACAACGATTTGCTTTCCGTAACGACTTCTTTAGAACTCGCAACGATTTGCTTACCGTAACGACTTCTTTAGAACTCACAACGATTTGATTTCTGTAACGACTTCTTTAGAACTCACAACGATTTGCTTACCGTAACGACTTCTTTAGAAATCACAACGATTTGCTTTCTGTAACGACTTCTTTAGAACTCACAACGATTTGCTTACCGTAACGACTTCTTTAGAACTCACAACGATTTGCTTATCTTAACGACTTCTTCTGAATCTATAACGATGTGTTATGATTCATAACGACTCTCTTAGACTATCATGATCTCATAACAATTTCATAAGACATGTTTCCATCAAATAAATGTTTTCTTTGATTTGAAATACGTTGAATAGTCAAAGTCGTATCTCACCTGTTTGACTGCTATGCATTTAATGAAGACTGAACGTATCTCTGCATGCACGCAGAACATATCTTCCATTCTCGTGTATTCTCTGCATGTATCCTTTTAGAACGATAAACTGTCACTACTATATCTGTGTTTACTTGCTCTAACGTTGACTGACATCTGGAGATAGTGTTAGCTGTCTACCATTAAAGCTCAACTTTTGCAGAACCTTGAAGTTGTACCATCTTACAACGTTGGACATAGAAAGAACTACAAGTCACCTCAGAAGATCTCATCACTTTGCGTGCTCTAAAGAACAAAAGACTGTTGACTGGAAGCTTCCATAAATCCTTCAGTCTAACGTTCACCAAAGCTGTGAGACAACGGCTATCTCATCGTCTACATTCAAGATGAAGATATATATATATATATACAAGACAGAAGATTTGAAGACATACATACATAGCGATCAAGAAAGAAAAACAACTTTGCAGTCTTTCAAGTCTTCACAAGAATTCTAGAGCCAGCTTTGTCATTCTATTCCGCCTTGGCTCTTAGCTCCCTGTGTTGTGAGAAAATTCAGAAGAGAGCTAGAATAGTTCTGAGAGAGAGCACCTGTGTAGATCTTTAACTCTCAGTGCTTGTAGCTTCAGATCGAGCTCTGTTAAGCTTGATCTAGGGGCTAGTCAATCCTTTTTTAGATTCCCTTGTTTGTTTCCCTTCGGGTGTGAAGGAAGACCTGGTGGTTTCCAGGGTGGTGTATTTTTCTTTCCCTTCAGGAGTGAAGGAAGACCTGGTGGTACCAGGGTGTTGTGTTCCCTTCGAGTGTGAAGGAAGACCAGCTGAGCTGGGTGGTTGTTTCGTCCATAGGGGGACTGTACCCTAGATAGTGGAATCCTGAGGTTTGCTCAGGGACTGGACGTAGGACTCCTAAGGAGAGGAGATCCGAACCAGGATAAATCTGTGTGTTGTGTGATTGTCTTCTTTGTGTGATTATTCTTTTTACTAACCATTACTAATCTTTTCAAGAACGTTTTTGTGTTTGTTTAAGTTCAGGTTTTAACTAAGTAAATATTTTTTAAAGACCCATCACCCCCCCCCCTCTGGGTTCGCCAACCGGGCAACATTCATAAGTACACTATAATTTTTTCTTACGTTTTTTAATAAACTGTGGCAAAAAATAACCACTTTACACACTGTTATATAAAACCGTAACTATATACACGTATATACACACGGCTAAAATAAACGTATGTGTAATATTACAATGGATGTTAAAAGCGTATGTAATTCTCATTTGTACCTACGTATTACTCTACCATAGGTAAAATCTGTGGGTATAGACTGATTTATTGTAGTGGATGTTAAAGGCAAACCCAAGATAGGTTCCACTACATAAATGAAACCCAAAGGAAGATACAGAAGAAGAAGAAGTCTGGTGAATGCTGGGTGTGTGGTCAAAAGGTCATTTCCGTGGGGACTGTCCTAAACGAAAAGAAAGGTTGACCCATAAGACTGCTGAAAATCCAGCTCTGGTCAATGTAGTGACCGTGGGGACTCTTCTGGTGACACGTATGTTTCTCTAAACCCTCATCTTTTTACTATTTATGAACCTAATGGGTGGTTAGTAGACACTGGAGCCAATGTACATTTATGTGCTGACAGGGCTAACTTTGTGTCTTATCAGGCCACCAGTGATTGCTCCGTGACGATGGGTAATGGAAGCACTGCAAGTGTGATGGGAATTGGACGCGTGGATCTGAAGTTTACTTCAGGACGTGTACTATATCTTCACAGTGTGCACCATGTTCCTAGTGTTAGGAGGAATATCTTATCAGGTTCTAGAATGGTTAGGGAGGGTTATGAGTTGAACTTTAAATGTAATAAAGTTGTTATTTTGTGTCAGAAAACTTTTATTGGTAAATGTTATTTATCTGATGGGTTATTTAAAGTGTATGTGAACCATGTGATGAATAAAAGTTTAGATGTTGATGTTGTTTCTATATCTGTTTCTGTGGCATATAATGTCGTTGATTCATCTAATTTATGGCATGGACGCTTAGGACATATTAATTTCAATTCTTTGAAACAAATGATGAACCTGAAATTGATTCCTAATTATGCTATTGATAATTCTAAAAGGTGTGATATTTGTGTACAGGCTAAACAGCCCAAAAAGCCGTTTAAGTCTGTGGGGAGAGATTCAGAAATTCTGGATCTTGTGCATTCTGATATTTGTGAATTTAATGACATATTGACTAGGGATCATAAAAAGTATTTCATTACCTTTATAGATGATTGTAGTAGATACTGCTATGTGTATTTGCTTAGTCTAAGGATGAGGCTTTACAGAAGTTTATCATCTTTAAGAAAGAAGCAGAAACACAAACAGGTCGGGTACTTAAGAGATTGAGGTCTGATAGGGGTGGAGAATATACCTCCAACCAGTTTAGTGAATACTGCCAAGTCAATGGCATCATTCATGAGACAACTGCCCCCTATTCACCACAGTCTAATGGGATAGCTGAACGAAAGAATCGTGTATTCATAGACATGGTCAACTCTCTCCTGCAGAGTTCAGGATTGCCTAACTATATGTGGGGAGAAGCATTGAATACGGCTTGCCGTATTCTGAATTATGTTCCCCTGAAACATAAAGATAGTAGTCCATATGAACTTTGGAGAAATAAAAAGTCTAGCTTGAAATACCTTAAAGTGTGGGGGTGCCTAGCTAAGACACTTGTCCCTGAACACAAGAGGAAAAAGCTGGGACCTAAAACAGTTGACACGGTCTTTCTAGACTATGTTGAAAACAGTTATGCGTACAAGTTTCTAGTGATTAAGTCTGAGATTCCTGGCATAGATGTTAACACCATAGTTGAGTTTCGTGATGCTACATTATTTGAGAATGTGTTTCCCATGAAGACTGGTTTACCTCAATCTGTGTGACGGAACGCCTCGGCCAAGCCCGTTAAACTGATAACGTACTTGATCCGAGTCCGCCTCCCGCGAACAGGCCGAAGCCTCGCAAGGGATACCAAACCACAGTCCGTGTAAACATAAAGGAACACACCACATTTCATATATATTTCACAGTTTTACATAGCCAAATTTCCACAAAACTATAAAGAGGTACAAGAGCCTGGGGCATACCCCGAGGTACAACTGAAGAAAGTAAACAACTAACTAAACTACAATGCTGGAACTACTCCGCTGGAGGTACTGACCCTGCACCGCTACGACGCGGCCCAGAACTGGACGTCGGACAAGAAACGTCCTCCTCGCTCTCACCTATGGAGGTAGGGGTGAGCTTCTCTAGTCACTGGCTCAGTAGGGAACTCCCCCAAAACCGAGCAAACCAAAAACCACAGGTACGAAAGCAGTAAACAATACCAACAATTTATAGAACAGCTAAGCAGGTAAGTAAAGCTGTAAAAGTACTCACCGTCTGCCGACTACGAGAAACAACAGTAATAATTAAACGGCAAACCAATACAGGTGTACAAGCTAAAGTAGGGACAGCCAACACGAGCCACGTGAACTGGTTCGCGACACCAGAAACTGACTCGGACAAACTAACACAGGTCTACCTCTCAGTCCCGCAGCCACGGACGAAAGGTCCAGCTGCCGCTCCACTAAAAAGTCAAGCAACTGTGGAGACCAACTAAACACCACCACCTGCGGACCACACGGTCGCAGGCCCATGCCTGGCACCTCAGGAGACCCTGGCCCGGGCTCTCTAGAGTGAGGCACTGGAAAAGGACTAGCTGGGGACCAGTGTCGACTACTGGTGTCCGTACCCCCAACTACGAGCGCGCTACAAGTGACTAAAAACAAACTCAAGTGTCACTGTCCCACTGTTGTCTTTCCCTCAGCCAGATGTGCAACTCAAACACAAGAGTGAGGGTGTCCAGGTCAGATGACGCAGACCTCGACGGTACAACACAAGTACCAGGACAAAGCCCCGAGCTAACAGCCTGGCTCACAAAGAACCTGGGGCACCCAACTAAAGAGGTAACCACGGTAGGCGTCGTACTACTCGTGTAACGACCCTCTTCATACCAGTACGATTATACCAATCTCCATCGGTATAAAGGGCGTCGTCACAGTGGGACATTTACCCAACACTGGTCGATAGGTTGATATGTACCTGGATAGCAATAGAGTACAGCGGAATAAAATAAACAACTCAACTCTTAATCCGTCACCAACACACATTCCATAATCTAAATAGCGAGATAGAAAGACAATGTCCACATTAATACAAAATAAAGAGAGTTACAATGTCCAAAATATGTCCATACAATAATCCTTGTTGTGCAAAAGAAAAGTACAACTGGTAACAGCTCCACAAAATAGTCTTCTAATGATGATCCTCGCCACGCTACCTTCTAGTGCACGATACCTGTCAACCTGTACGCCGAAGCAAGAGTGAGTCCAAAGACTCAGCAAGCGACACTACTCATGATATACACATACAAGTCTTAGTGGTTTCTACATGCACTTTTACAATTAACAACACATAGCATGCTAGTCAATTCAAGTTTTCTACCTATCATGAAAGTTCTACAATTTTATACATAACTCATGCTTTCAGATTTGTAAAATGAAATTCACCTATCACATGATCTCTATTCCATTTGCTCAAGAACTTTAGTCTTTTAAAGAGCTAAAACATGAAAGCTATCGACATGAACAATTTACACACATGAAAGGGGACACAACTAGTATGGATTTCACCTAGTTTTAAACACATACACGAACCTTTTCACATGCTTTAGATTGCTGATTTTATATGATTCAATGACTATAAATCTACACATGAGAGCTACAATAATACATAAACACATCATGTGAATCAAGTAATCAAGCTATCTTGCACTCATTTTCACTAATTATCCCTAACATGGATTCTAGGCATTTGTGCACACATAAGCATGATAATGACAACATGAGTTTACTGATTTCACATGGTTTCCAATAACACATTCTCACATTCTCGGTTTCACATGATTTCATACTTACTCATTCACGTTGTTCACTTTTACACATTTGACACGTACACATGTTCACACTTATACAATTTACTCATTTCCACATCATTTTCTCTTTCACTTTCACTTATCACATATCATATCGATTGCACTTACCACGTGCGTCTTGGGCACTTACCACGTGCCATATTCACATATTTCACATTTTACTCATTTTTCATTACTTAAACAATTTGCCATGACACATAGTCCTAACCACCAGTAGAGGACACTAACAATATCTCATAGCTCGTGCTCATTCCTTAGCACAGCTCTCAACACAACTATAACACAACACATGACACAACGCTTACACAACTCATACACATACTCACCACCTAGGCAATACAGCGGTGAATCTTGGTAACTGCGCAGACCGGGAGAAGCCCTCTCCACCCTATCCAGTGGTACTTGTCCACCTCCGGGGTTTTCCCAATGCCTTTGGGACAAACTTATATCACATGGAGCCTTCTATAGGGACTTTTCTATATACGGCTCCCGATGCCTCTAGGGTAGCAGTGTCACATAGGCACAACTTTTACACTTTTACACATTACCGTTTTACACATGGTTTTACACATAACTCTTCTCATTTCAATCACTTTCTCACTCACATGAACATTTCTGTTTTTCCTTAACATGGTACTACAGAATTTCAAGAGTTTAACATACAGTAACCACACTAATCATGTTGGTTTTAGACCATAACAAACCACATTACAATTATATGCACGAATTATCACATTTCACATGAAAACACATAACTTTTTATTTACTGTCCCAATTGACCTGAAATTTTAACCACATGCTGTTTTCGGGTTCAAAATCATACCCTCAATTTTTCAGATTTTTCTGAGCTAAATAGGATTTACAGAAAATCAAACACCTAATTAGCATATTATTCACAACTTAAGCTAACATGGGTCTAACACATTTTGCAATTTATCCACTTACTGTTTTGCACAAAGACTACTAATATATGCATGATTTTAGAATACAACATCACCCTAATTCATACATCTATAAATCAATTACCACAAACCATTTTTGCATGTTTTTATTTTACCGAACCGAACTTATTTACAATTTCTCAAGCATGGATAAACTACTAAATTTTGCAAACACATATGCTGACCCACTATTCTTCATGATCAAACCGAAACCAAGGCATTCACACAAACCCTAATCATAAATCATGAATTTACAAGATTGTCTACAAGTCATGCTCACATGTTTACAAGATATCATTCCCACATTCACCAACACAACCCACATTCATCCACAACCACAATGCACAATATACATAGAGTATAAGGTGTACAATATATCCTCATCGCATAAAACATACCGAATTTAATGTATAAGAGAGACAGAACAGCTCACTGTTCTGTCCAGAAGAACTAGACGGCGGTCTCTGGCCGCTGACTCAGGGTCAGCGGCATGATCGATGGACGCCAAGTATGAACTGGGCGTCCAGGGACCCTGCCGTCTACTCAGGTCTGTGCAGAAACACAGACCCGAGCTCTAAATCTGGGTGAAATGGAGGGTCTAGGACTCGAGGAAAATTCCATAAAAATATCAAAACCCACCTAGACTCATACGGGGATACCATAGATAGGTCACTTGCCTCTCTAAAATTCCTCCAAGGGATTTGAGGCTCGAAGAAGACCTCCTTGGGCAGTTCCAAGAAGTTGCAGAAGTGCCTCCAGATCGCCTTCCTCCGGGTTCCTGGGTGATCCACGCCGAGGGGATGATGGGGAAGTCTTCTCCTTTGCTTCAGCCTCCTCCTTGTTGCAGTAGATCTCCAGATCCAGCTTCAAAGGGTCGGATTTGAGGGTTCTAGAATGGGGTTTTCTCACAGAATGCTCTAGGGTTTTTCTTTCTTCTCCTCTCCTCTTGCAAGGGTGAAAATGAGAAGTGGGGAGAGGCCAATTCGGGTTCAGGATGTAGGAGAGCCCCTCACCCACTCACCATGCCGATTAGACAGCCTTAGATCCGTTGGGGAACATCCCCCAATGGGTGGCCATGCCTTGTTTCAGAAGACAGCAGCTCTGCTGCGCATGCAGGTCAGAGAGGTTGACGTCCACATCGCTGGACGCCTGGGTCAGGCTTGGCGTCCAGGTCTGGACGTTGACTCCACCTCGGCGGCCAGAGGTTGACGCCAAGGTGGCCTTTGGCCAGAACCTTAATTATGCAGAAACTATGCATACCAAGCTTATATACAAGCAATATGTATATGGTATTATACTCATACTATCACCAGGCAATACATACCTTATTTATATTTAATATAAACACATGCACATTAATTATACTAATTAATATGTACATAAATATCTATATACATACACAAGCATACATAAGCATACTAAGATAAAATGTACGTAGACACCTACCTGTACGTACGTGATATTTTACACATGTATGACTCAACACACGGCAATTTAAATGACGAGAATTATGAGGGCTTCGCAAATCATTAGGAGGTGATATGATTTATGCTAGCTAGGAATAATCCATTCGATAAAATAGTCCTCGCATACACACACTTGATTTGTCATATATATAGTATACGCACACTGGTGTAGCATACTTATGTACATTATGCTTGGAATAGATGGGTACAATATGCGCACCGGTAATTAGATTAACTTACACAACTTTACCTAACATTGCTTAAGTATTACATGTATAGGATTTCTTAATATATATACTATATGCATAATTATCCAATTGACTATTCTCACCTAATCATCATAAAGATACATGCATGTTATCCATGAGGAGTATAGAATCCCAATGTAAACTACTAAACACACCTACCATGCTTGAACTCTTTATGCATATGCAATGTACGTAGTACAATATTCACATTAGCTAAACCATGCAAATGAGCAACGCTTACAACTAATCATACACATGCATACACAAATACACCAAGGTGTTATGCATGTAGAATTGGTATACAATCGTCACACGCATAAGATAACGTACATATACATATCTACTTCCTATATTCTCATACAAAATTCCATGAAATAGGTAGTATAGGATATTCTTCAATATTTAGATAGCACACACATAGTACTATTCAAGTATCCTAAGTCAGAGATTCTTGGTATTCATAATACACTTCTAATTAGCTAATTGTTCACTTCCACATTAATCATCATATACACCTATGTATACATATATAGATATTCGCACATGCTCATGTTCAAAAGAAGGATAAAACTTATAGTAGGCACAATGAAATACGTATGCTAAGCACACAACAACCGAACACCCAACACACCATTCATATACATACAGATATATAAAGAGAGTAAAAATCCGGGGTCTTACAACTCGCCACGTACACAAAACCACGTGCACGTCACACACAAACCACGTGAAACCTCACGTAAACCACAAGTAACCATGGTCCACTACACGTGAACCAACTGACTCGCGTAAACAACACGCAGTCACTGAAGTAAGCAACTAACTGCATACCTTGTATGCTAAACATGAGAACCAAGTGCACTCAGTGCACCTCATGTGTCAACACACATGCATTACCGATAAATGCTGTAATTAGTCATTTCTGTTCATAATCAGTAGGCGGCAACATCGACTGCCGCTTACAACAAGTCAACGGCAAGGGACCTGGCCGTTAACATCTTGGCCGAGGAGCTTGGCGACAAACGATGTTGACGCCAAGTTCTCCGGCCTTATACCCTGCAGAAACCCTAATCCGGCTCTGCAGGTTTTCTAACCGTTCTGACTACAGAAAAACATACAAATGCAGTCCTTTAGCATGCTAGAACCCAATACAATTCACTACAACATGCTTCGTACATTAAACTACTCAAACCACCCATTATCCCCGTATGGTGCAACTTTATCCGAAAATGTATTATCATGCTGATTCAGGTGGTTACGATATGTTTTAATGTTTCTACGGAGTTAAACGGGTTCGTCCCCTACCTCAGAACACGCTATAACCTCCCGCAATCTCCCGGTTCACGTCGAGCCCTCCGCGAGCTCCCACGGGAATTGCACCACGCCGCGACGTTTCCTCGCGCAATTCGGCAACGCCACGCGTTCTACGATCGTCCAACCACTCTTCGGAACCTGTTAGAAGCTTCAGAGACACGGGGTCAGCAAGCTAGGGCAAGAGGGAAAGAGAGTGAGCTGAGAGAACTGCTCTCGGGTGAGCCTATAACCTGCAGAATTCTCAGGTTGGCGTCAACCCCTATGCCGCCAACAGCAACTGCCACCCTTAGCGTCCACATCTACTGCCGCCAAGTTCAAGCAGTCAACGTCCACTAACCTGGACGCCAACCAGTCAACGGCCACCCCTGGCCGCCAACTTCAACTGAACAGTAGAAGGTCTTGTTTCATTTCAGGACCAACCCTGCTCTTCACCTGCTCAAGCCACACATTCACATCACACATTCCACACAACTAGCTCACATTGGCCTCACAACGGCCTACACAACCAACACACACATGATCCACATGGATCCGAAAGGCACGCGACGTTTCAATCTGTGTCTTCTGAGACTAGGCCATCCACATCTTCATCCATTCCAGATCATGTGGAAAGGATGACAAATTGTGGGGGCAAGTGCATCCAGCTCTCATCTTGATTTTGATAGTCAAGAAGAGGAAGTAGAACCTAGAAGGAGTAAAAGACAAAAGATTGCCAAGGATTTTGGAAGTGATTTTATTGCTTTCCAAATCGAGGGTGATCCTCCCACCTTCAAGGATGTCATGGCCTCTCCTAAGGCACGGCATTGGAAGGAAGCCATAAAGAGCGAAATGTATTCCATAATTGCTAATGGCACTTGGGAGTTGGTCGATCCTTCTCCTGGTTCTAAAACCATTGGATGCAAATGGGTCTTTAAGAAGAAGCTAAATCCTGATGGGACCATTGACAAGTTTAAAGCTAGGTTAGTTGCTAAGGGGTTCAAACAGATGGAGGGGATAGACTATTTTGATACATATTCCCCTGTAACCAGGATTACCACTATTAGGGTACTGATTGCTTTGGCTCCATATATGATCTAACTATCCATCAAATGGATGTTAAGACTGTCTTCCTTAATGGTGATCTTGATGAAGAGATCTATATGGATCAACTGAAGGGTTTACAGCACCTGGTAGTGGAAACAAAGTTTGTAGACTTGTTAAATCCTTATATGGATTGAAACAAGCCCCTAAGCAATGGCATAAAAATTTGACATGACTATTATGTCATTTGGCTTTAAAGTCAATGAGTCTGATAAGTGTGTTTACTATAAGATAGATGGTGATGATTGTGTTGTCCTATGTCTGTATGTAGATGACATTTTGTTGTTCGGCAACAATTTGGGAATGATAATTGAGACTAAACCATTCTTGAGTAGAAACTTTGAGATGAAGGATATGGGTGAAGCTAGTGTAATTCTGGGACTAAAGCTGACCAGATCAGCTGAAGGGATAGCTATTTCTCAGTCTCATTATATTGAGAAAGTGTTAGAGAAATTTAGCTACGAGAATTGCAAAGTTATCTGTACACCCTATGATCCTTCTAGAGTTTTTTTCAAGAATAAGAATGGCACTCCTGTGTCTCAATTGTGGTATTCCCAAGTTATAGGAAGCTTAATGTATCATGCAAATTGTACTAGACTGACATTTCATATGCAGTGTCTAAACTCAGTAGATACACCAGTTGTCCTGACCATACTCACTGGGAAGGCTTGGATAGGGTTCTGAGATACCTGAAAGGTACTATGACTATAGGCTTGCATTTTGGGAAATTTCCTGCTGTCCTTGAAGGATATAGTGATGCAAGCTGGATAGCTGAAAATCAGGGAGCAATGGTGTCACAGGGTATGTTCTTTACCCTGGGAGGTGGTGCTGTCGCCTGGAGGTCGACTAAGCAAACCATCCTGTCTCGGTCTACTTTTGAGGCTGAGCTGTGTGCTTTGGACACTACTGGTATGGAGGCTGAATGGATCAGGGGTCTTCTTTCTGGACTTCCCTTGATGAGTAAGCCTATACCTGCGATCTCTATGCATTGTGATAATATGACTACAATTGCCAAGATCAAAAGTTCAAAGTATAATCAGAAAGAAAGGAGACACATCCAACTCAGATTGAAATCTGTAAGGGAGTTAGTGTCTCAGGGTGTGATAGCTGTGGATTTTGTTGGTACCAAGGACAACACAGCTGATCCTCTGACTAAGGGACTGAATAAAATTCAAGTTCAGAAATTTAGGATGGGAATGGGACTGAAACCCATCAGATATTCTCCTTCAGTAGCAACCCAACCTATCTGAGTAGAGATCCTACAAAGAAGGTTCAATGTGGTAATAACAAGCTGTTGAGAGAACTGGTAGGCACTCAAATTATGAGATATCTCATATCTGAGTTCCTCCCCTGAATCCTAAAGTTAGTGTCTATAACTGTAAGATTAGGATGAGTTGTATACTCTAATGGGTTCAAGCCTGGTAAGACAGGATGTCAGCAGTGCATCCTTGGAGGAGCCCACCTAAATAAGTACTACTGTGAGGCCGCAATTAAGGAATTGAGTTATTCCAAAATGTACTTATGAGACAGGAAAGGGTGCATGGCCAGAAGGCGCCACCTTTACAATTGCTATCTTAACCTATATCATGTTGTTTCCTTTGACAACTCTCACCCCAAAGAATCAAGTTCAAGACTTAGTTCACTTCGATTCTGTGAGAGTCAGATTTGGAATACTTAGGTAAAGATTCAAACCCGAAAGGTACCCTTACTGAAAGCGTGGTATGTGTTGCCCAGTTGACGAGCCCAGAGGGGGGGTGAATGGGTCTTTAAAAATTAATCTATTAATACATGTAAATCAAAAATATTCACACAACAACATTCTTCGATAGAGATTAGTAGCAGTTAGTTCGTAAGAGAATCACACAAGGAAAACAATCACACAACACAAGAATTATCCTGGTTCAGATCTCCTTTCCTTAGGAGTCCTACGTCCAATCCCTGAGCAACAACTCAGGATTCCACTACTAGGGTACAGTCCCCCTAAGGACGCTACAACACCCAGCTCAGCTGGTCTTCCTTCACACCAGAAGGGAACAACACCCTGGATACCACACCAGGTCTTCCTTCACAACCGAAGGGAACAACACCTTGGATACCACCAGGTCTTCCTTCACAACCGAAGGGAACAACACCATGGATACCACACCAGGTCTTCCTTCACAACCGAAGGGAACAACACCTGGATACCACCAGGTCTTCCTTCACAACCGAAGGGAACAACACAAAGAGAATGAATGAAATTCAAGCCCCTAGATCAAGCTTTGGACAAGCAAGGATCTGAAGCAACTAGAACTGAGAGCAAAGATCTAAACAAGGGACACTCTCAGAACTACACGGGCTCTCTCAAGATTTTCACAAACTAGTGGAGAGCAAAGAGCAAAAACTAAGTGGAATGAAGTTCTTGGCTCTAGACTTCTTCAGAAGAATTTGAATGCTTGAATACACAATCTCTGTGTTCTTCTGTTCTTCTGACTTGAATTTATATCTTCAATTTGAAATCTAGATGTTGAAGTGTCCGTTGTCTCTCTTTTGAGTAGTCGTTAGACTGAATGACATCTGGAGTCTTGGAAGCTTCCAGTCAACAGTCTTTTGATCACTTGAGCACGCAAAGAGATGAGATCTTCAGAAATATCCATTGGCTTCTATTTTGTTTAACGTTGTACCATGAAGCTAGTTTAAAGGTCTGCACAAATGTCAATCTCAAATAGCAGACAGCTAAGCTATCTCTGATCAGTCAACGTCAGTAGCAAGTAGCAATAGACATGAAAATAGTAATGCCAAATAGCTTAAGTCTAAAAGACGTAATCAGGGTAGGCACGATAAAGGATGATATAGTCTGCATGCATGCAGAGAAACGCTCAGATCTCATAAATCCAGAAGCGTCAGAGAGATGTCTACGTGGACTTGACTAGTCAACGCTTTTAAGATGAATAAGATATCAAGATATGAAATCGATGGCTATATGACTTATGAAGTCGTTATGAATACTAACAAGTCATTATAGAGAGCAAATCGTTATGAACACTTATCAAGTCGTTATGAACTCTAAAGAAATCGTTGCGCAAAGCAAATCGTTATGAATACTAATAAGTCATTATAGAGAGCAAATCGTTACAACAAGCAAGTTGTTGCGAGTTCTAAAGAAATCGTTATGGTAACTTATGAAGTCGTTACAACAAGCAAGTCGTTGCGAGTTCTAAAGAAGTCGTTACGGTAACTTATGAATCGTTACAACAAGCAAGTCGTTTGAGTTCTAAACAAGTCGTTACGGTAACTTATGAATTGTTACAACAAGCAAGTCGTTGTGAGTTCTAAAGAAATCATTGCGATAACTTATAGAGTCGTTATGACAGGCAAGTCGTTGCGCTTTCTAAAGAAATCGTTGCGATAACTTATAGAGTCGTTATGACAGGCAAGTCGTTGCGCTTTCTAAAGAAATCATTGCGATAACTTATAGAGTTGTTGCGACAGGCAGGTCGTTACGAGCTCTAAAGAAATCGTTACGGTAACTTATAGAGTCGTTGTGACGAGCAAGTCGTTATGAGCTCTAAAGAAATCGTTACGGTAACTTATAGAGTCGTTGTGACGAGTAAGTCGTTACGGGCTCTAAAGAAATCATTACGGTAACTTATAGAGTCGTTGTGACATCGACTTGTTTGAAACAACATGATTTTTCAGTCTTATAAGGAAATCGTTGCGATCACTTATAGAATCGTTACGGCATCGATTTGTTTGAAACAACAAGACTTTTCAGTCTTATGAGGAAATCGTTATGAACTTCAACAGAAGTCGATATGGACTTAGAAAATATCATGTTGAAAAGATTAAAGCTTCAGAGAAGTAATGCATACCTTTATTGGCTTGTATGACCTTGGTATTTTCCTGTTTTTAAGACTTATGAAATATTCATTAGATATAATTGATAAACTTTTGTTTGGTTTGTTAATCATCAAAAATATATATATATGTAATTAATTAAAATTACATGGGGACAGACTGGTCATCAATCTCCCCCTTTTTGGTGATGACAAAACTGAACAATAAGCATGGATGAAAAATATCTAAAATCAGTCTGAAGATGCTAATTTTCTTTCTTAAAAAAAAATTTATTGTATTTCAGACATGCTAAGTTTTCCCTTAAGAAACAAAATTGTATTTAGACATGCTAATTTTCTCCCCCTTTTTGTCATTGAGCAAAAAGACAATCTTCGACAAAGAAAGAAGAGAGAAAGAGAATAGGAGTACACAAAGAAGGTCATTTCATTAACTTTGTGGAGGTACTGGTAAATAGAAGGCAGGAGACAGAAGAGAGGCAAAATGGGAGATGGTTTCCCATGCCTGTGCTTCCTGCTCTTCAAAAAGAGTTTTGAAGACTCCAAAGGATACAGAGTAGGATGGTCCCATGGTGGAAGCCATCCTTTTGAGATGAAGATCTAGGTGCTGATAGAGAAGATCAGCATATGCATTCTTGTCCATGTTCATCTTGAGAAATCGACGAGTCCCAAAGCTAGCACAGGTGAGGAATTGGTCCATGGTCACAGGATAGTGATTGTGGTTGTCTCTGAGAGCCTTGTGCATAGCCACATACACTTTGTATCTTTCCTCCCAGACCTTGAAGGGGTCATCAACAAGATGAATGGAGTTCATATCTAGGAAAGTAGCTGGAGAAATGGCTAGTTTGCCTTCTCTGGCTTGAGCTTCATTGATTTCAAACAGCTGCTGAGCTGACAGGGGGTAGAACTTGGACCATTCAGAAGATGTCAGCCTTTCACATTCAGATAGAATAGGGGCTAGAACTTCAGCACTTACATGCCCCTGGTGATATTCCCTAAACAGGAATCTAGAAAAAGCAACCAGGCAGCCTTTCTGTTAATTCTGCCCATTACTTTGGCAAAACGTTCAAAGATGATGGATCCTACAGAGGACTCCATAACTAGAAAGTGAATTTGGGGAAGGGCTACCTCTTCAGGTACTTGGAGGGTAGCAAAATCTACCTAACATATGAAGTTTGAGAGATATCGGAGTCAGAGCTGAAATGGCCCTTTTGAACTGACTGAGCTGAACCTCTGGAAGTCTATGAATATATCTGTAGTTGTTGAATAGCATGAGGTGCCTGATCATTTTGATTTCCTTTTGAATATAGGGTGCCCAAAGTTCCCTATGATAGATCCTGAACCACTCTGATAGGTCAGAGAGTGGTCCCTTGGAGGGGAATCTAGCAGATTTGGCAAGAATGAATTCTTTAGGAGATCCTTGTGACCTTTGCCCCACTGCTCTTCAGTTTTGGAGTGGGCAAGAGAGAAGATTTTGGATTTTTCAGATTTCGAAAGAGAAGTGTAGGGTAGAATGGTGTTCAAATGATTTGTGAGATCAAGAAAGGGAAGGTTAATGATGGTTGCAAAAACAATCTTTGAGAGATATTTCTGTACAGTGAGGGATGTTTGTTGTCCACTGTGAGAGAAAACCACAAAGGTGGGTATTTGGTTCAGAGGAAAGGGAGGAAGTAGAAGTAAGCTTCTCTTCTTGGGGGCAGGACTAGAAGGGTCTGCCCTATGAACATGTTCCCCAACTTTCAACACAGACCTGAGGATCCCTTCCTCAAAATCATCCTTTATTTGTTCCATAAAGGGAGAGTTAAGTTGGGCTCTTTCAGGTATGATAGTGATGAAAGAGGGTGGAGGAGTAGGATGAAGAAAAGAGTGGGAAGTAGTAGGGAGGTCATCAACTGGTCCAAGGGAGGGACTAGAGGAGGAGGAGGATGCTCCAGCTAAGGATGCTGGAGGGGCCTCATGTATAGGAGAAGGAGAAGGAATGGAAGTAGAGGAGGCAGGAGATGAGGTGGACTGAAATGGTGTAGGAGAAGAAATTGGTCTAGATTGAGGCTTCTTGAATGTTTGAGGAGCAAGAGGTGCTGTAGGAGCTGAGGGTGGAGTTGGAGGAATAGGTGTGTGAGAGGGAGAAGAGGAGCTGGGGGCTTGGGTGCCAAGAACTCTTCTGCCTCTATCTACACAGACTCACTCTCCAATGGCCCTGATGGCCCTGACCCTTGCTCAGATGGCCCTGGAGGCCCTTCAAACTGATCAATGGCCCTGTTGGCCCTACCTCTTCTGGTGCTGCTGCTGCTTCTGGTGGTGCTGCTGCTCTGGTGCTGGCCTGATGGCCCAGACACATTTCTCCAAGCTCCTGAGCTTCTGGAGGAGGAGGAGGAGCTTGAACTCCAACTGCCTTGATAATATCTGAGAGCATGCCTTTCATGCTACTCATCTCTTTATTAAACCATTTCATAGCATTTCTGATTTGTCCTAACTCTTTGTTGGCTGAAGCTTGGCTCAGAAATAAGAATTTACATCTGACTGGAGAGTACATAATAGCTCACCTTGCACATTCAGCCTTTCAATCACTGGCTTCAAATTTATGACAATTTTCTGCTTGACTTGCCTCTCAAAAGGTGTATCAGCCAGGAGAGGAACTTCAGAGGCAACTTCTTTTTCCTTCTTCTTGCCTTCTTTTGCTGGAGGAGGTTGATCATCATCTGAGCTCGAAGAGCTTGCAATCTCTCTTCTCTGTCATCCAAATTTGAGAATCTCTATGCCTTTCCTTCTGACCATCAAAACTGGAGTTGTTTCTGCTGAACCTTTTTGATAGCTCCCCCTCAATAGGAGCATCTTCTTATTTGATACTTGCTCCCCCTGAATGGGAGCATCTCCATACAGAGTCACCCTGAGAAGCTGGGTGCTCTACCTCTACTTGGACATCTTCCATTGGTTCATCAATGTGGCCTGATGCCACAGCCTCTTCTGCAACTCTGCCACTGGTTTCTGGAGCACTAGAGGTGAAAGGAATCGAATCAATAATGTCTGAAAGAATAGATGCAACGACAGTTGAGGGTAGTGGGTCCTCAACTGGAAAAAGTCCTCTGGGAGAATATCCTCAATTCTCCTTTCTGCAAAATTTACAGCTAATCTTCTGGAAATTCTGAAGCTGGTGCTGATATTCTTCTCTTCCACTGCAATTTCAGAGTGAACTTCTGCTAAAGAGGGGCTGATGATTCTGTTGCTCCAACTGCTGGAGCTGAAACTGACTCCACTGGCAATTCTGGAATCATATCCACTGATCCCATCTCCTGATGAACAACTGAGGTGTCGTCGATGATGGCTTCGCCTTCAGTAACAGAAGCCTTGAACCAGACACCATTTTCCACAGAGAAGCCACTCTTCTTTAGGTTCCTGGACCTGATTGCTTGGCCCATTTTCTCTACAACTGCCCCAGAGAGATCAACACCGAAGTGCTTGAAGATCTTGGTAAGTAGATGGGCATACGGTAGGGACACATTTAACTTACTCTTGGTGTCCCAAATCTGATCTCTGCCAAATTTCATTCTTTCCATCATCACTGCAGCCATATTTATCTCCTTATTTTGAATGGCCCAGTACATCATGTCTGAGTCGGCCTTTGTGCAAGAGGAGAATGTTGCACTTCTGGAAACTAAGATTTGACAGACAATAAAGTGAAGGAGGCGGTTGAAAGCAGATAGTTGATTTATATCAAGCTTGCCGTCCCTTAGCTTGAAGCCCGGTCCTACAATTCCCAAACCTTTCACTTGGGCGTCCACAGTGTGAACCCCACTAAATCCCAAAGTCTTCACATCAAACAACATCTTCAGCAACTCAGGGTCTATTCTAATCAAGGTTCCCTCACTGAAGAAACTAGGGACCCATCTTCCTCTGATCTCATACAAACGAAGAATGCTTTTACCAGGTCCGGATAACTAACCTCCGAAAAGGTGGTGACTCCGTCCACTGCATCTGATTGATCAAGTCTGCCACACTCTCATTCCATTTTCCTTAGATTAGCAACATCGACTTCTTTATTGCCACAGAGCTTCGTCTTCACAAAGGTAAACCTCTCCTGCTGCTTAGGAGTGAGAAACTCGGCGCTGTAGCCTCCCAAACTGTCGGCGATGATGGTGCGGCCATGGATTTAGGTGGGAAAGTCTCTGGAGGGTTGAAACGGAAGGAGAAGAGAAGGAATCCTCAAGAAATTTGCGGGAAGGAGGAGGAAGGTTCAAATTTGCAGAGGTTGAGATATGAGTGTTAGGGCATCGGCATGCAACAGGATGAAAAGGGGAAAAGGTAGACGATGAGATACGAATCGTTCTGTCGTTGATTTTATAAATAAATTAATGCGATGTGGAAAGTGAGGCACCAAAAGGCGGCAGAAGAAGACAAAAGAGTTTGACTATTCAAACCGACTTCAATGAGAGAGCGGTTACAAAGGATAATTGAATTTCTTTTGCTTAAAGCCATGGAGGGAAAAATTGCTTAATTCTGATATTAATGTGTGCAGTTGTAAACAAAATTTTTTCACAAATTGCACATGCCTAATTCCCTTTAAGAGATGTGAATCTCTCCTCGGGTAAGGCTTTTGTGAAAATGTCTGCTAACTGACCATTTGTATCAATAAAAGATATTTCAATATTACCATTTGCAACATGATCACGAATAAAATGATATCTAACCTCAATATGCTTGGTCCTTGAAGTTGAACTGGATTCTTGGTGAGATTTATGGCACTGGTGTTGTCGCAAATAGTGGGATGGATTTGATGTTTAATCCGAAATCTTCAAGTTGTTGCTTTATCCATAAGAGTTGGTACAACAATTTCCAGCAGCTACGTACTCAGCTTCAGCTGTAGATAGTGCTACTGAATTTTGTTTCTTTAAAGACCAAGATGTTAAACATCTTGCAAGAAATTGACAACACCACTGGGTTTTTCTATCTAGTTTGCATCCAGCATAGTCAGCATCTGAGTAACCTACTAAGTTAATTTCACAATGTTTTGGATACATAGACCTAAGTCATGAGATCTTGCTAATATCTAAATATTCTTTTCACAGAAAGTAAATGTGATTCTTTAGGATCTGCTTGATACCTAGCACACATGCATACACTAAATAAAATATCAGGTCTACTAGCTGTTAAATAAAGGAGTGAACTATCATACCTCTGTAGATCTTTTGATCTACTTTCTTACCATATTTGTCACTGTCCATTCTTGTGATGTACTCAATGGTGTTGACAGTGGCTTGATATTTTCGAATCCAAATTTCTTCAAGAGTTCTTTTGTGTACTTTGCTTGACAGATGTGAGTTCTTCTTTCCTTGTTTGATTTGTAGTCCAAGGAAGTAATTAAGTTCTCCCATCATGCTCATTTCAAATTCTCCATGCATCAACTTTTCAAAGTACTTGCAAAGGGATTCATCAGTAGACCCAAAGATAATATCATCTACATAAATTTGGACTAATAGAATGTGTTTGACCTTTGACTTTATGAAAAAGAGTACTATCTACTTGACCTCTACTGAAACCATGGTTTAAAAGAAAAGAACTAAGCCTTTCATACCAGGCTCTAGGTGCTTGCTTTAAACCATATAATGCCTTGTGAAGTTTGAAAACATGATTAGGAATTTTGTGTCATCAAAACCCGGGGGTTGTTCCACATAAACTTCCTCTTTTATAAAACCATTTAAAAATGCGGATTTAACATCCATTTGAAATAGTGTTAAATTCAAAGCAGATGTATATGCAAGTAATATTCTAATGGACTCAAGTCTAGCTACAGGTGCATAGGTTTCATCGAAATCTATGCCTTCCTCTTGAGAATAGCCTTGAGCTACCAATCTGGCCTTGTTTCTTAAGATTGCACTAGTTTCATCCAGTTTATTTCTGAACACCCATTTGGTGCCATGACGGATGGTCTGATGGTCTAGGAAAAAAGTGACCATACTTGTTTCTCTTGAATGATTAATTGTAACACCCCATATAAGAATATGTTAAATGGACTAAATCAGTAGACTACCAACAACCCGGACTAGTCATTTTCAGAGCTCGAGATGAAAAAGAACTCTGAAGTTAAGCGTGCTCAGTTGGGAGTAGTCTAGGATGGGTGACCTTCCTGGGAAGTCTACCAACTGGCACGGTTGTTGGGCCAGTTTGCTGGTTGGGTCGTCACAAATGGTATCAGAGCCTTACCATCCGGAAGTGCAGGAACTAAGTGCCACACAGGACAAAGTGCTACACTATGGGGCCACCTCTTGAAGCCATAATGGCGCAAAGTGCTACATAGTGGGAGCCACCTCTTGAACCTGTGGGGGCCACCTCTAGAATCCTGCCTGCCTGGGTTGATTGTGTGCTATATGTGAGCAGCGATGAGGACGTCGCTTATATAAGAGGGGTAGATTGTAACACCCCATATAAGAATATGTTAAATGGACTAAATCAGTAGACTACCAATAACCCGGACTAGTCATTTTCAGAGCTCGAGATGGAAAAGAACTCTGAAGTTAAGCGTGCTCAGTTGGGAGTAGTCCCAGGATGGGTGACCTTCCTGGGAAGTACCAACTGGCACGGTTGTTGGGCCAGTTTGCTGGTTGGGTCATCACATAATTCATCTTGCATGGCTACTATCAAGATTCATCAGAAAGAGCTTCATTGACTATCCTAGGCTCTATTTGAGAAACAAAAGCTAGGTAATCACAAGGAATAACATTACCTCTTGTTTTACCCCTATGGATGGATCACCAATAATATCTCAAGGGGTGATCTTTCTTGTATCTCCACTCCTTTGGAAGATTTTCATGAGTAAGTTCTTCTTGTTGAAGGTCTTCCAGAGGTGGATCATCTTGTCCTCAATTGATGAGTCTTTAGTTTTTGGACAGTCATCTGTTCCTCATTATCACTATCTACTTCCTTTCTCAAGGAAGGGTTAGTTTCATCAAAAATAACATGTACAGACTGTTCAATCAATAAAGTACGTTTGTTAAATACTCTATAGCCTTGGTTTAGAGGTGTACCCCATAAAGATGTCTTCATCTGATTTGGCATCCAACTTACCAATGTCCCTTTTTCCATTATTGTGAATGAAGCAAGGACATCCAAAAGTCCTGAAGTGGCTGATCTTTGGCTTCTTCCCTTGAATAGTTCATATGCAGTCTTCTTCAGGATTGGCCTGATCATACTCGGTTGACAATGTAGCTTGCTGTGTTGATTGCTTCAGCACAGAAGTATCTTGGCAGATCATATTCTGAGAAAATAGTTCTTGCCATATCTAATAGGGTTCTATTCTTCTTCAGCGATACCATTTGCTGTGGTGTTCTTGTGTGCTGAGAAATTATGCTCAATTCCCTGATCATCACAGAATCTAGCAAACTTTTCATTCTAAAATTCATACCATGATCTGATCGGATAGACACAATGCTGAACTTCTGATCTTTCTGAACTTTCTTACTGAAGCTGACGAAGTTTTCAAAGGTGTCATCTTTATGCTCTAGGAATGATACCCATGTGAATCTTGAGTAGTCATCAACTATGACAAATCCAAAATTCTTTCCTCTAAGAATGGTAGTCCTCATTGGCCCAAATAGATCCATATGAAGGAGCTCTAGGGTTTGTGGTGGTCACCACCGTCTTTGACTTGAAGGAGCTTTGGTGTGCTTCCCTTAGCACAAGGTTACATACACCATCCAATTTTGTACTAACCTTAGGTAGACCTTCCACAAGATTCTTCTTCAGCAGTTTTCTCATGCCATCTATGCTGCAATGTCCTAGCGTCTATGCCATAATTCAGTAGATTATCTATTTGCGCCAGACAAACATTTGAACCTTGAGTTCTTCAAGATAGAGCACATACAGATTCTTTTCTCTATTAGCTTCAAAGATGACTGCTCCATCCTTCAGTATGCTGCACTTCGACTCTTGAAACTTGATCTGATGGCCTCTGTCACACAGCTGGCTGATGCTAATGAGATTGTGCTTCAATCTCTTGACTAATAACACATCTTCTATGACTGTTTTCCTTTGTTATTCACAGAGCCACTGCCTATCACGGTTCCTTTCCCATTATCTCCATAAGTGACTGTTCCTCTTCAGCTTGGAGATGAGAGAATAACTTCTGGTTCCTGACATGTGCCTGAGCACCCGCTATCCAAATACATTTGGATGCTCGAGAGATGTCCTGAAATAAAAACATCAAGTTTTAGGTACCCAATTCTTTGGGGTCCTAAGGGTAGTATCATTATTTTGCCTTTATTATCCATTTCTTATGTCTTGTTGGGCATGTCGTTATGATATGTTTAACTTGTTGCAGTGACTACAACAGGATAATTTGGTTACTTTTACTATATATCTGAAATCAGCTTTGTATGATGTATCTTGTTCAGGTACAAATTTTGGTGTTGGATATGTTTTAGGATAAATTACGGTTTCTTCATTATCTGGGGGTGTATATCCTAATCCATTTTTCTTCTTACCTGATCTTCTAGCATCTTTTAATATGAGGGAGTTTTTACCATTAGTGAATTTTTTTAATGTGCTAGATAACTGTATATTTTCTTTGTTAGTGTTTTGATTTCAGTTTTTAGTTCATCTGAACTTATTGTTCTCTAATTTAGTTATTTGTTCATTCTTAGCTTTTAGGTCTTCACAAACAGTTCATTTTTTTTTAAGTTCAGTTATTTGACTTTCTAATTGTTCAATTCTGATTTTAGATCTGAGTTTGTATTTTCTATACAGATTATGTTTTCTTGCTTACTTTTAATAATTTGGTTACTTCTTTATATTTTCATATAGTTCGTTGAAAGCCTCTTCTAAACTATCGAATGAATCATTGCATGAATCAAAAGAGGAGTCAGAAGTTACCTTATCTTCAGTATTTGCCATGAAGGCCAAGTTGCCTTTTCTTCATCACTGCAGGAACTTGACCACTGTCTGAGTCGCTACTGTTTCCCATGCTGCTGCCATCGCCTTCTTCTTGTACTTTCTGAACTTCTTGGAACTATCTTCTTCCTGAACTCCGGCTTCTTTAATTTTGGACACTCAGTTAATGTGTCATGGCTTCTTACATCATAGCAGATGGGTTCTCCTTTCTTCATTTCTTTTCCATCTGGCTTCTTGAATTCCTTGTTCCTTTTGAAGTGCCTTCTTAGATTGGAATTTCTTCTTCTTAGCCAAAATTCACTGTAATTTCTAGATAGCATAGCTTCCTCATTTTCGCTGTTTGCATCACTTTCACTTTCAGCTGAAACTGCTTCTGGTGAATCTTCTTCAGCTTTTAAGGCGTTGGAGTGTTTCTTTCTGCTAGAGGACTCTCCTAGCCTTTCCATGTGATCTCATGGGCCATGAGGGATCCAATGAGCTTTTCTACAAACATTCTCTTCAGGTCATTAGCTTCTTCTATTGCTAGACCTTTGGGGTCCATGAGGACGGTAAGGATCTAAGTATCTTCCTCACCATGTCTCCCATCTCATAGGTTTTCCCCAGACTAGCTAGTCCATTTGTGATGTCAGTGAACCGGCTGAACATTTGAGTTATGGACTCACCTGACACATCTGAAATCTTTCATATTGAGTGACAAGAATGTCGATTCTTGTTTCCTTTACTTTGTCTGTGCCTTCATAAGTAATCCTGAGCTTTCCCACATTTCCATTGAGGATTTGCAGGCTAAGACTCTGTTGAACTCCTTCTTACTTAGAGCACAGCATAAGATGCTCTTTGCTTTGCAATTCAAGGAAATCTTCCTCTGTCATCATCTGTCCATTGAGCTTTCTCATTTATAACTAACAGATCACCTTCTTCTACTATGGACCAAATTTGATAGTCGTGCCCTTGTAGAAATTATTCCATTCTGGTCTTCCAGTAAGGATAATCTTCACCATCGAAGAGAGGGGGTCGGTTGATAGACTGACCTTCAAAGTTACCTTGGGCTGCCATGGATCTTTACTCTTCAGATCGTTGGATCCTTTCTTTGTCGAAGAGACTCGCTCTGATACCACTTGTTGCCCAGTTGACGAGCCCAGAGGGGGGGTGAATGGGTCTTTAAAAATTAATCTATTAATACCTGTAAATCAAAAACTTCACACAACAACGTTCTTCGATAAAGATTAGTAGCAGTTAGTTCGTAAGAGAATCACACAAGGAAAACAATCACACAACACAAGAATTATCCTGGTTCAATCTCCTTTCCTTAGGAGTCCTACGTCCAGTCCCTGAGCAACAACTCAGGATTCCACTACTAGGGTACAGTCTCCCTAAGGACGCTACAACACCCGCTCAGCTGGTCTTCCTTCACACCCGAAGGGAACAAACCCTGGATACCACACCAGGTCTTCCTTCACAACCGAAAGGAACAACACCCTGGATACCACTAGGTCTTCCTTCACAACCGAAGGGAAAACACCCTGGATACCACACCAGGTCTTCCTTCACAACCGAAGGGAACAACACCTTGATACCACCAGGTCTTCTTCACAACAGAAGGGAACAAACCCTGGATACACCAGGTCTTCCAAAACTTCACCACCAAGGAACAACACAAAGAGAATGAATGAAATTCAAGCCCCTAGATTAAGCTTTTGACAAGCAAGGATCTGAAGCAACTAGAACTGAGAGCAAAGATCTAAACAAGACACACTCTCAGAACTACACGGCTCTCTTAAGTTTTCACAAACTAGTGGAGAGCAAAGAGCAAAAACTAAGTGGAATGAAGTTCTTGGCTCTGGACTTCTTCAGAAGAATTTGAATGCTTGAATACGCGATCTCTGTGTCTTCTGTTCTTCTGACTTGAATTTATCTTCAATTTGAAATCTAGACGTTGAAGTGTCTGTGTCTCTTT
The DNA here is from genome assembly GCA_014218235.1 of Colocasia esculenta. Lineage (NCBI taxonomy): Eukaryota > Viridiplantae > Streptophyta > Magnoliopsida > Alismatales > Araceae > Colocasia > Colocasia esculenta. The sequence goes on from CM024764.1 coordinate 39,281,565, forward strand.
TGAGTAGTCGTTAGACTGAATGACATCTGGAGTCTTGGAAGCTTCCAGTCAACAGTCTTTTGATCACTTGAGCACGCAAAGTGATGAGATCTTCAGAAATCCGTGGACTTCTATTTTGTTTAACGTTGTACCATGAAGCTAGTTCAGAGGTCTGCACAAATGTCAATCTCAAATAGCGGACAGCTAAGCTGTCTCTGATCTAGTCAACGTCAGTAGTAATAGACATGAAAATAGTAATGCAAAATAGCTTAAGTCTAAAAGATGTTATCATAGTAGGCACGATAAAGGATGATAGTCTGCATGTATGCAGAGAAACGTTCAGATCTCAAAATGCAGAAGCGTCAGAGAGATGTCTACGTGGACTTTGACTAGTCAACGCTTTTAAGATGAATAAGATATCAAGATATGAAATCGATGGCTATATGACTTATGAAGTCGTTATGAATACTAACAAGTCATTATAGAGAGCAAATCGTTATGAACACTTATCAAGTCGTTATGAACTCTAAAGAAATCGTTGCGCAAAGCAAATCGTTATGAATACTAATAAGTCATTATAGAGAGCAAATCGTTACAACAAGCAAGTCGTTGCGAATTCTAAAGAAATCGTTATGGTAACTTATGAAGTCGTTACAACAAGCAAGTCGTTGCGAGTTCTAAAGAAGTCGTTACGATAACTTATGAAATTGTTACAACAAGCAAGTCGTTGCGAGTTCTAAAGAAGTCGTTACGGTAACTTATGAAGCGTTACAACAAGCAAGTCGTTGCGAGTTCTAAAGAAATCATTGCGATAACTTATAGAGTCGTTATGACAGGCAGTTGTTGCGCTTTCTAAAGAAATTGTTGCGATAACTTATAGAGTCGTTATGACAGGCAGTCGTTGCACTTTCTAAAGAAATCGTTGCGATAACTTATAGAGTCGTTGCGACAGGCAGGTCGTTACGAGCTCTAAAGAAATCGTTACGGTAACTTATAGAGTCGTTGTGACGAGCAAGTCGTTATGGGCTCTAAAGAAGTCGTTACGGTAACTTATAGAGTCGTTGTGAAGAGCAAGTCATTACGGGCTCTAAAGAAATCGTTACGGTAACTTATAGAGTCGTTGTGACATCGACTTGTTTGAAACAACATGATTTTTCAGTCTTATAAGGAAATCGTTGCGATCACTTATAGAATCGTTACGACATCGATTTGTTTGAAACAACATGACTTTTCAGTCTTATGAGGAAATCGTTATGAACTTCAACAGAAGTCGATATGGACTTAGAGAAATATCATGTTGAAAAGATTAAAGCTTCAGAGAAGTAATGCAACCTTTATTGGCTTGTATGACCTTGGTATTTTTCCTGTACTTAAGACTTATGAAATATTCATAGATATAATTGATAAACTTTTGTTTGGTTTTGTTAATCATCAAATATATATATATGTAATTAATTAAAATTACATGGGGACAGACTTGTCATCAGTATGTTTATCCTCTACTGTTTATTCCTCATTATCAAACATTGTGTTTGTGGGGGAATATTGGGTAAAAATGGGTAAAAGGAGGGGCAATTCTAAGAATGGGAGAAAGAACACAAAATTTGATAAAGTAAAAGGTACCTCAAAAGTTGTGCTATGTTGTCCTTATGTGTGGGGTCTTTAGTCCCACATGGGATACCCCTAAGGAGTTAAGGGCTTCATAACCCCTAATATCCATGAGACTATGTCTTATAGACAAGGGTGAAGTATGCTATACCATATCACACACGCGCGCCGCCGGGCCGGGCAGGGCTAAGCGGGCGCGCGCGCGTGATGACTCGGTCCAACCGGCTTGACTGGTACCTTTTTACCTCTTATTTTGTATTTTCCCCTGTTCTTGGAGAGTTTGGGCCGGTTCATTGAACTGGTCCATTGTCTTGGCTTTGTGGGCGTGAGGCGTCTCATATAGTGATTAGGGTCTCCCTAATCGCAGTTACCGAAGTCGAAACGCCTGTTGACTCTCTGCGCTGAGGAACCGCTCGCAACACTGCTTCTCTCTCTCGCCCTCTCTCCACGCCAGATTGCTCGTCGACGAGGTCACCGCCAGCCGCTCTTCCGTTCGGGTGCGTTGTCGCTCTCCGACATTTAGGACACCGTGGTCGTCGTCGGACGCTCTCTCCAGTGTTCGGTGCATGCTTCTGCCCTAACCTTTTGTAGAGGATTAGGTTTACTGTATAGCTTCGTCTTATGGAGTCGATCTTGTGCGAGACCGATTCCATGTCTCGTGTTGTACCCTGGGAGAAGGTCGCCGGACCCCAATCGCACCGTATAGTGGGGGCGATACTTTCTCTAAGACGAGTTCCATTATGGAACGCCTCCACAGTCTTGTTTCCGTTTTTAATTATTCTGTAATCACCATACTTATCATCCATAATCTCATGATGTATGTCTGTTTTCGGGGTATGCCCATGAACATATCACTTCTTATTATGGTTTCCATGTGGTTTGCACTAATGTATGTGATGATGAATTGCCATGCGTTCTGCCATATTCCCACTGTTTTATCAACACTTTCCGTCGTGAGCACCCCCACTGATAATCTCCAATCACTCTTGTCGCCCTGTCCCAACCAAGATAGTAGTTGTAGATTCCGAAGTTGGATTTTGGAGCAGACGATCTGCATCCCAATAGTAGGTGATCATTTGATCTCTTATTAATCCTAGAGGGGTGGAGTGCAAGTGTGAGGATCGAAGGTCACATGGAAGACGCGGAGTCAACATGATGCTGCTTGCTGTCCCCAGAGGTGATCATGTTGGTGCTGCGGAGGGGAGGAGGAAGGCCCCAACCGCTACTGTGTTCACCAGGTAAGACGGCGACATTGAGCCCATTAGTGTGATGGGGGCCGGACTTCTGGATGTAGTTCGCAGTATTCTAGGAAGCTGTGGTTCCTCATTGACCCCCGCCATATTCAACTATCTCTGCTAGTACTCCCTCAGCCGCAACACCCAAGTGGTCGCCGAGCATGTAGGCACGCTTGAGCTCACCACTATCTCCATTGAGGATGCGATGGAAACAATAACATGGTTGTGTCGTGCAAACGACTATAGAAGCCCCCCTCAACCACTCATTTTTTCGATGAAGGAAAGTAGGACAGAGTGGGCAAGGTGGTTTGAGACGAATAGGACTATGAAGCACCACGAGAGGGAGAGGAGCAACAACTTGTGGTCTGAGAAGGGTTAGGGGTGAGGAGGGTGAAGATGCCTTAGTGGAGAAGCTAGGTCGGAGTCAAGATTAACCTCACCTTCTTCGACGAGTTGACGACACCGATTTCTTTGGTTGTAGATAAATAGGAATCCATTGAAGGGGGGGGGGAGTGAGAGAGATGATGCAGAGTTTTTTTGGATTATTTTATGTAAACAATGACCCTTTGTAAACGTTCATTGTTATTTTCTATCTATTCAGACATGATAGTAGAGTCTCTGAGAACAATTTGATAGTCTAAGATAGATGTATAAAATGAAATAATTTTAAGATAAATTATCACATATTTAGACGTCTAAGATGATTTTTATGTAAATATTTAAAAAAAAAAATAGAGGTGAGGAGAAGAGGTAGGCGAGCGGCGGGAAAGAAGCAATAAACGTGTACGTGCTTATAAATCGTATACCGGAACCCACTGACGTTTGCCATAACTAAACGATGGGTCGCGCCCTGGAATCTAGACGCGATGCAAAGATCCGAGACCCAATCCGAGAAGGGCAAGTAAAAAGTGTTAAACTGGCCACAATAATCGGGTAAATGGTATCCGAGTCCGATACCGACGGTGACCTGTCGGGGTACCCCGTTCCTTCCCGCTTATCCAAAGAAGGCATTCGTCCGTCCGTCCTTCAGACTTCAGAGCCTCCGCCGCCCCTTCCCTCTCCCTCTCCCACCGAGCCGGCGGTCGACAGACGCACTGCCGAGCCTCCACCGCGCCTTCTCTCACCACTCTGCTACCACCGGGCCCCGTGGAGGCGGCGTACCCTTCGAGAACAGCGGCTCGGTGGAGTCTCTTACAGCGGCTGGAACTACTTCCAGAACGGCTAGCCGCCTGTCTTCCTCCATGGCCACCGGCTGCTGCTTCTCCAAGGCTATTGGCCTCAATCGACGTCCTACGCTTTCCCTGCCCCCGCCAGGTGCGTCTGGCAAAGTTTTTGTCTTTCGTAAGTTGTTTTTCTTCGGTTAGGTTTGTGCCGTGGCCTGCGCGGAACGAACGTTCCGGCGATATCCCGCATGAAATATTGCAGAACCAGCAACGGAGGTTGGAGGCGAACTCCCCCCCCCTCCCTTTTCTTTGCGCATGAATTATTACCCTCTGGCGGGTTACAGATAGTGGCATGAGGTATGAGGCTTACGTAATTTCTGCGGGCTTGATATTTCTGCTAAGGCAAAGAGTTATTCATAAAAGAGGCAGCTGGGTCGTTGTGGTGTTGTGATTTACCAATGTTAGGAACCATTTGCCCTTCCTCATAACCTAAGCATTGAGGTGGGAAATTCCTTTTCTTGTAAGCCGGTCCAACTCTTTGTAGAATCCAATGTGGGACTAAAGCCACTGGCAACTCTAGCTGGCTGAGGGCCTCACACTCCTTCCAGATGCTCACATGGCCCATCTGTAACAGCCAAGTGTTGATGTTGTTAGACTATCCAATTCAAAATCTTAGGATACTGAGTGGAGAGAGGTCTGTGTTCTCTTAATGTTTTATTATTTTAAGCTAATGAGTGTAGAATTATTCTAATACTCTCTCTCACATGTAGATCGGCATAGCTCCTTGATGTTCACAATGACAAACAAAAGTGTGTGAGCTGGAGATATATATGTGAACTTTAATACAGTGTTTGAGATAGTGGGCCATGCAATTCAAAACGTTAATGGCAGTGGTGGGGGCAGGATCTTTTTTTTCCCCGCGAGCAACATGAATATTCTACTGTATAGAGATAACACAAATATACAAAATAATTAACAGGTTTGAAATTGTATACCAATCATGCTTGTTCGTCAATAACTCTTAGAGTAATATATATCTTCTTTTTATAAGCACAAAAAGTTTATTAAAGTTAGATGAGTATAACATTTTGGAATTTGTATTGCTTCTCAATGTAAATTAGAACAAAAGACAAAAGAGAGAAATGAAAGACTTACTGGGTGACCCTAATCGGACTTGAGTGAATGACTTTTGTCTATTATTCAAAGGGTTCACAAGTGGGCATATTTTAAAAAAAAAAGTAGGAGGTTGCTTCTCCTTGTGCTCCATAAGTTACATGATTGTGTGTTGACTAATGAGAATGAGATAGGGAAGACGAACTTTAAGTAGATTGATACAAGGTTTGGCGCATCCCCGATTCGGACCGGATCGGATTTTCCTGATCCGATCCGATTCGGGCGGATCGAACCGATCCGGTTCGATCCGCTTGGATTCGGCCAGAACCCTTATTTATGAACCATTTTATGGCCGATTCCATTGAATCTGGCCTTTTTTTGAATGATTGTGTGGTTTAGGCCTCTTGTACATATGTTTCATCATATTCCATGAGATTTATATCATGTAATTGGTATAAAAACATTTATTTTCAATGAAATAAAGCATTAGAAGAGTGAAAACAAATTGAAACTCATTAATTGAAAGATATTTACATTGCACAAAGTCAATACAACTATCAAACTCTAAATTCCAATAAAAATACAATGACTTACTCTAATATCCCCAATGCCCTTGTTGATATGGATCATATGCATTCCATTGGGATTGGCTAGGCATGGATTCGGACTCATCTGACTCTGAGGGGAGCTCCCCAATAAGATGATGACCTTTCGTTCTTGACACAAAACCACGAAACTCATCCCATGTCATCATGCTATGGTATCTCTGCCGAAACTGACTGAGATAATGGTCCCACACTTGACAGCCGGGACGGACTACCCCCAGTTGTGCCATCTGTACATCCTCCTCAGGAACAAAAACTTGGACTGGAATAGGAATAGAATATGCAGGAGGAGGATGCATATATGGAGATGGACCAAGGTAGCCTGTGTGGCAGTGTACCCACTGTACGGTCCGTACCCACTAGAGTAGTCTGTGCTAGTGGATTCGGGGTGATAGCTATGGCCGCCATAGGATCCGACAGACTCTTGTGTACTCATCCTCTCAAAGTCTGATATCATAGTGTCATAGCTATGGGAATCCACTGGTGAACCTCTTGCTTGACTGCCAGGTCTAAACTTCTGCCTTCTATTGTACCGCATTGGGGCACCATGACTACTATCTTGTGTTGCACCCCCATAAAATTGCTCCTCTGTGAATGCCATGCCACCTCCTCCTCCCTCACCACCCTCACCTCCTCCTCCCTCACCACCCTCACCTCCTCCTCCGCCCTGACCATCGTTACCACCTCCACCGTTACCACCACCGTCACCACCAGCATCTGAAGAACCACCTGCAAAGGCAATATCATTTGAACATTAGTTAGAACAAATACAAAATTACAAATACATTTTGAGGTAATTTTTAATACAAAATGATGGCCTACCAGTAGTCATCGAATCATGGGAGGCACTATTGGGCAATCGGGGTGAATCCAATGGAGACGGTGTCTCATCATCTGCATTTGGATCCAAAGTCTCTGCATCGGCAATGTCAAGTGGATCTTCAACAACGGTAGCACCTTTCTTGCCTTTCTTGGATCCCCAACCAGAAAACCAACCCTTCTTTTTTTGTGCTGGGACGGGAGGTGGCTCTCGTATAACAACTCCTTTACTTGGCCGGGACTCTGTTGCACCAGTTTTTTTTCTGCGGGATTCTGTTGCTATTTGCTTCCCTTTTGCCAATTGAGATGATGTGGGAGCCCTTGTAGATTGTGAGGGAGGCGCATCCTGGGTAGATAAGCCTCTCCTTCTAGATTGTGTGCGGGGGAGGCCTTCCATCAACCTATCAAAATCATCATCATCATCATTACCTCCTCCTCTACCTGCAATAACCCCCAACATTATACATTAGGAAGTTAGCATAAATGCAACTGATAAAACATGTAAGATGAAAGAAAGAAATGACTCTCCCACCTGCAGTACGCGTCACATGCTCTACTTGTATGTCCGCAAGAAGATCCACCTCAGCCTCTGGATCCATCTCATAACGAGGGGAATATGGCTGTCCCACATTCCCACGATCTCCCTCCTCCTCTGCTGTTGCTTCTGCTACTGCCCTTGCCAAGAAAGTGTTAGGGCGAGGTGGATCTTCAGGGTCGTCTGCCTCCTCATCTAACTCATACTCCCCTCGCTCTGTTGTTGCTCGTGCAACCCATGCAACCATTGGGTCTTCTTCATCTCGTAGAAATCCAACATCAATTGGATCATACTCTACGTCCCCACGCTTCTTTGGATCTTCTGTAAGATGTTTGACCCTCAGCCTCATATTATAGTGGACGTACACCAATTGGTCCAAACGCCTATATGAGAGACGATTCCGCACTTTGGTGTGTATCAATGCAAATGTACTCCAGTTCCTCTCACATCCACTAGATGAGGAAGTCTGCGATAAGACCTTCACTGCAATTTTCCTCAATGTTGGCGCGGAATGCCCAAAGTTGAACCACCAATCAGCTGCATCCAAATTCAATTATGTCAATCAGATGTCAACCATCAAGTTGCAATGATAAAAAATGTAAATGGGAAGCATATTACCGCCGTCTACACGCTCCCGACCAGCAATGGCAGATGGCTCAGCAAAGGTCCCAGTGGCTTCCCGAAAACGCTTCATCTGCATAGCATAAATTTATCATCAACTCCTATGAACTTCAAGTATTTGATTAACTTTGGATGGAAGTTGATAATCCTATACTTGCCTCATCAATGGCATCTGCCGCTAGCACAGGACTTCTTGACAATCTCTCAACCACCCTTGCAAAGGCAGCCGTCAAATCATCATCATATGCTAGCTCGTGTGCGTAATGGTATGCAGGGTGGAGATAGTATGCTGCAATTGAATAAAATACCATCATCAATACAATAAATAATAGATTATTACAGAAATATGATTTATTTCCTTACCCGCCATATGGAGATCTCTACTCATCTGCCGGTCCCATCTATCGTCAACAACATCCAAAACCAAGTGTGCATGCCGAGGTGAGACTTCACGGATCTTTTTCCTCGCGGCTTCAAGCTTTGCATATACCAATCCTATAGATGGTCTCCTATCCCCATCCACCACCCTCAACACCTCATATAGAGGTTCAATGATCTGTACCAGCTTGAAGACCCGATCCCAAAAATTGGAGCTGTTGACGATGCCTTCCACCTCCTTTCCATCAGATGTACTAGCAAAATTACTCTGCAACCATTTATCACCCCTGAACATGCGTTTCAATCCATCCTTGTGCTTCAGTAGACTCTGTAGTGCCACAAAATTTGTTGCAAAGCGGGTGACACCGGGCCTCAACAACTCTCCACCAGTGGACTCTCTCATCCACGCCAACACCAGATGATGATTGTAGATGAAACGTGTTATCTTCTGTCCTGCATCCACCACCATTTTCACAGGTTGCAGTGTCCCAATTTCTTTAAGCATTAAATCAACACAGTGGGCAGCACATGGGGTCCAGTATAGATGAGGATAGATATTCATCAACTCCTCCCCTGCTTTCTTGTACGCAGCTCCATTATCCGTGACCACCTGCACAATATATTGCTCCCCAATCTCCCCAACCACCTCTCGCATCAAACCCAATATGTATTCATAGTTGTGTACATGCTCGGATGCGTCAACTGATTTGTGATAGAAGACTTGTCTATCACAATACACTAGGAAGTTGATGAGGCTGCTCCTGGTGATGCCCGACCAACCATCACACATGATGGTGACACCATACTTCTCCCATTTCTTCTTAAATCCATCTATGTAAGACTTTATCTCATCAACTTCCTCCTGCAGATATTTCCCTGCCAAGTCCCTAGCTGTAGGAGGCTGCACATGTAGGCCTCCACGTTGAACCTCCTGTATTGCAGTTTTATAATAGGGACTGTTCGCTGCATTAAATGGTAACCCTGTATGGTGCCACCACTTTGCAATTGCTCTCCCCACCTTGTATTTCGGCCCCTGCTGGTTGTATGAATCATCAATCCTAGTCTGCTTGCCATGCTCCCTAGGATACACATAAGGGTCCACATCCTCAATTTGCACACCTGTGGGTCTCTTGCTATGCCTGCCTTCTTCTGGTACTTGTGTGGGAGGGGGTCGAGTGAAATAATCTCCCACATTTGAAAATCGACGGGAGCCACTGCCAGCTACCGCTGAGCCACTGCCACTGCCAACCTCATGCTGAGCTCCCTGAAAACTCATTCTGTGCCCTGCCCTTTGATCAGTTTCCCATGCCTCAGCCCTGCTATGTGCTCTGGCTAGCCTTTCCTGCACATCAGGATCAGGAACATATTCTGCATACATTTGAACTTCATCATCATCATCTTCATCTCTTTGCCTTCCTGATATAATCCTCTCTGCTATCTCCTTATCTGCCTTCTTTCTTGCTGTCTCAGTTCGAACTTGCTTAATGTGTTCACTCATAGCCTTCTTGACTTCTTTTGGCACCGATTTACACCCCTGCACGTCATGGTACCCTGCTAGTCGACCACCAGCAAGGTGCTTCTTCAAACGGGAGACCCCACCTCCTTGTCCCACAAAACCACAATAATTGCACTTAAAGTTGTGCCTATTCTCCAACATGATGCCATGCTGCCACCCAATATCATCAGAACCTCTTTTCGGTGCCATCTACAATGACAAAAAATAAATAATAAATTAACAGTAAATTAAATTAAATTTCAGAATTTGAACACTAAAAGAAAGTATTCTTACTTCTTAATTGTTATATGATATTTTTTTAATATACATGAACACATGATCACAGAAATCCATTCACACATGCATATATATTTTCTGTAATTTCATATTTTATTTTAAAATACTTCTTATTAATGTAAGAATATAAATTAATTATTGCTCAACTTCTTATTTAATCAACTTCTAATCATGATGTACAAGTTATACAACACATTTCTATCAATTTTTGGTTGTTTACACTTTTTAAGATTTATAAAATTATTATTCAAATTTAATATAATTATTAATTATTTATGAACATTAATTAATTATACCTAAACTTCTTATAGAATCAAGTTCTAACCATGATATAGAACTTATAGAACACCTTCCTATCATTTTTTGATTGTTTAAATTTTTTAAGATTTTTCAAATTATTTTTCAGAAAATCATATTTTAGGGAAAATCATCAAATCTACATGAAAACCTTGTAGATCTTGATGAGAAATGGTTGCAAGTGAACATCAATCCCTTGCAACATCATTTCCTAACAAGATCTAACCCATACACCAAGAAAAGAACAGAAAAATGAAGAAATAAGGTTGCTTACCTTGAAAACCCTGTAGAACCTTCAAAAAACTTGAAGAACAAGGCTTCAAAGCTTCCAAATCCACCTCCAAATGGACACAAATTCACTTAGGAAGCCTCCTCCTGTGGATTTGCACCTAAATCTAGGTTTTTCTCTTCAAAAAAACTGCAAACGGGGGGGGAGAAAGGGGCCTGCGGTTTCCTGCGCTGCGAATGGGACTGTTCAGTCCCGATGCGCAGCGCATCGCCGACACCCTTTAAGGGTGTCGGGCGGATCGCGCCCGATGCGACAGTGCCGGGCCGGATCGCATCGCATCGGGCTCGATCCGCCTGCTAAGAAAGGATCCGGGCGCATCGGGCGAGTCGCGCATCGGATCCTCCCTGATCCGATGCGATTCGGGGGGATCGGCCCGGCTCGATCCGGCGCGCCAAACCTTGGATTGATATATGAGGTTGAAACACCTGAAATTGTGAAGATGATTCACAGTGAAGGTTATCCAGTCTGTGCATGGAAAGGGTGAATTCTTCTCCTTTTGTGGTTGGAAAGTATGCATTCACGCTAAAAAAGAAGAGGGGAAGGGAAGGAATGCGTGGAGAGTATGCATGCCTGGGAGTTTTTATATTAACATAAAATAAAAATGAGGGAGGGAAGTTACATGATTGTGGTGTTGACTAATGAGATATGAGATAGGGAAGACGAACTTTAAGTAGATTGATATATGAGGTTGAAACACCTGAAATTGTGAAGATGATTCACAGTGAAGGTTATCCAGTCTGTGCATGGAAAGGGTGAATTCTTCTCCTTTTGTGGTTGGAAAGTATGCATTCACGCTAAAAAAGAAGAGGGGAAGGGAAGGAATGCATGGAGAGTATGCATGCCTGGGAGTTTTTATATTAACATAAAATAAAAATGAGAGAGAGAGAGAGAGATTTTCTGATTCTTTGAGTAAACATTTAGTAAGACTCCTAACTAGGAAACCTGTTTTAAGTATAATTTTCCTTGCATGTTTGTTGTAGTGGAGGAAAACCTCCACAATTGGAGGGAAGCACGTTTAAGAAAGTGTGGGAAATGAGGAGGTTTTTGTGGAAACTTCTCCAAGCCTTCTTTTTTTTTTGGGGGGGGGGGGTCAAGCCCTAACCCACCCATGGTCACTCCCTCCTGTTTAAGGGGTTTGCATTCTCACAATTCCCACAGAAATAAAAATCACGAGAAATCTGTCTTGGAAGGTTTCAGGGAATAGTTCCTGGTGAAGTAAAATCATGTATTTTCTTTTTATAGGAAAACCCATTGAAATGCAGCCACACATTTACATTTGCATAGGGAGAGGAAGAGAAAGAGCATGTGGCTGGGAAATATTTCCCCCAGGGAGGTGGGGAAATAGTTTTTGTGAAAATAGAGAATACTTTTAGAATCTTGGGAAACAATACCCCAACTACTGTTTTCACCTGTTTGGCAAACTTGTGAAAAATCAGTTAGAAATAAAACATGAAATTTTGAGGAAAACTGCAACCTCCAAAGAAGATGGCATTATTTTTAGTCATATTTTGTTCTTATCTCTAATCTGGTATAGGACTATCCTATCATGCCCCCTCAAGTGATGCCCGACTTATATTTTGTCATGGGCACAATAACAAACATATGATACTGGATCCAGAAAGACAATGATGGCTCTAATAGTGTCTTGAAACTACTAATTTGTCCAACTCAAGGTATTAAAGTTGAGATTGAAAATGAGTTATATTCAATTTTTTTTTGCCTCTACTTAATGCAGGATTACTATAAGATGATTATTGATGTATAGGTTGACTAAGATTCTATCTTGTGGATAATGACGAACATGGGGTGCATACTCTAGAAACATAAACCTTGGTTTTTGACAGGATGTTGGAATTATTTGAGTATCTAATTCAAAGCTTTACAGTAGCAAATAGCGATATGCACAAGTTTTCGAATCATATTTTATCTTCTTTCTTTATTCTATGTGGAACTATTCTTAGGATAAGAGTCAATGTAAAAATAGGATCTACCAAACTGTAAGGAGTCCACCCAGATCAACAGCCCTGGTTGGTTGATCTCTTGGCTAATTGCTTTAGTTCTTTGTCAGCTTTCTTGATTTGGGTGAACTTTCAAGAGTTTGGCAAATCTATTTTACATTTACCTGTATCAAATCATAAGAGCATGGGAGATGTGTCTCCTAACATTAAAGCTTAGATTTGAAGGAAGCAATAGGCCCTCCTGTCCCTCTTACCTCGCTGCTGATTGTTTTTGCTTCTTATGAATTTTATGCTCTCAATTTCATGATTTAATGTTGACTCATGGACAGCTCTTTCATTTCCCGAGAACTCTCTTTTCTGTTGGGAGACCTTTCAAGTTTTCCTTTTCCTTAGCTTGTGCTCTTGGTATTCCTACACTCCATTTTTCTGTAATCTTTCCTTTTCAGGTGGGCCTATATCTAGAATTCTTACTTCTTTGAATCAGAATAACGTTTCTGGTCAAGTCTTACCTAGGGTAATCGCATGCAGCTCAATCAGATGTCTTGCTCATTGGGAGGCGGAGGGAGGTGTTGTCCTTCCAGCATTGGGGGTCAATACCCAAGGAGCAATAAATGCTATAAAATCGGGTAAAGTTATTGCAGTTCCGACAGACACTCTTTATGGATTTGCTTGTGATGCATGGTAAGAAACCCCTCTCTCCCCTTTTCTGTTTATGTTAACTTTGCTTTGAGAATGTATGTTAATCTCTAACTTTGTTTAATTAATAGTTTACATTGCATGCTTTCCTTGGAAAGATTTTGGTATAACTATAAGAGTTAAGCCAGTTTAGGGTATGTGAATTCTTTAATTATCTTGAAAATTCATTACCATCAGGAATTGTGCCTATTCTCAAATAATTGTCAAAGAATTCTAAACTGTATTCAATAATACAAGCACATTTCTTGAACTCCTTTTCCCCCCTCTTTCAGATGTGGTTGTGTATCTTGTTATCCAACAAGATTTTTTAGAGTACAGGATGTTCTAGCAGTTATAAGTTCTTTTATTTTCTTCTAATTGTAAATAATTTCTGTGCTTTTCTTAGACAGAAGCATAGCTAGTTTTCAAATGCTAAAGTGTAGCTATTTTCAATGCTGATTGGAACTAACTTTTTAGTATAACTTTTTTCTTTTCTTTATATATTCATACAAGGATGCAAAAAACAATTCTATTATGTTTCCAGAAAAGGACCAATGTAAAATATTGCAGTACATCAGCAGCTTGTGCTTTCTTCTTGCTATTCTTATGCGTTCATAGTTCATACTTTTCCGTGGGAGAGGGACCTGGTTTGGGCTGTTAATCATTCACCTTGAAGCTTCCTGACACTCATTAGAGTTCCTCCTTATGGGATGACTTTTATATGTTGTGGGGTACTTTCTGGAAAGAGTTCGATGTGCATCATTCGGGGTATATTTTTCCTCTTATATTTGTTCACTCTTTTTTTGAATGGATGAGTTGTAACACCCCCCCCCCCTTTTTCAGAACAAGAGTAAGTTTTGTATTTTTTTCATGTTCTCTTTTCATTCTCCATTCTCTTTTTACTAAAAAATAGAAATATTACATCAAATAAGATAAATAGCCCATTGGACATGAGAACCTGGCCATGAGTTAACCAAACTCATATTATCCCCATAGCATCTTCTTGTGCAGTTGAACATTCATTTCATAGTGCCCCTCTGATAACAATTAACAAGGCCAATCAAATAATATGTTGAAGTGGAAGGAACAGATACCCACCAATAGTCATAGAGTTAGCTCAACAGATGCTCCACCAACGAAATCCCTCAACTACCACTCATTTGCCGCATAGATGCCTTTGATCACTTCTCGCAGGCACACGTCACAGGCTAACCCAGGACAGTGTTTCCTACTACATCTCAATGGACTGTGGCTTTGTGGCTTTTTAGCCACAGTCCCATACTTAGTCCTCTCACATGTGCAATGAAGTAGGTGTCTGTCCACTATCTTCCGTCAGTGCATCATAGAACTATGGAAGAAGTTCACTAGTATGTATCATACCATAATAGGTGCAACGACTCTAAAGAGAGCAACAATCCACCTCAACCTTTGATCATTCAGGGACTATTTCGTACCAGGTATCTCATGGATAAGCTATCCCCAGATAGCTTAACCCACATTTCTCACTAGTTTGCTTTGAAAACAAAATTGGGAGAGGCATGCTATCTCTGCTATTTTAATCCACAGTAATCCCTGTGCAGAAAGTTATCCTTCCTCTGTAGGCTGGGCAGACTTATACAGGGATGTCCCAGTTTAACTACATCTGTCCCTGGTTAGTGTATACAGCCCTATCAAGGCAAAATAAGGGCTAACCATCTTCTTATGTACAGTTACCTATGGATAACTCCCTTAGCAAAGTGGCTCTCAGAGTAGCATTCCTTTATTGTTTCTAGATTCATCCAATAGAAAGTGGATCTAGGAAAGAATATTTCCGCTAAGTTGTAAATATCCTCATGGAATTCTAGTCATTGCCCGAGATTATAGGTTTTTCATTATTAGAATGATGCATTTCAATCATGTCCAAGTTCAAATCAGATCAGCGTTGACTCAACCGACTGCATTGAAGTGACCATGCCATGATTTTGAAGGATCCAACTGTTTGATCCCAGTCATGCTACTGGATAAATAAAGCTACTATATGTGTTAATTTGCAATTCTTGGAACATTGGGAAATTGTCTCCTGTTATTTCTTTCGCTTATTTATTGGTGAGTAAAACTAAAGACTCAATCACTAATCAAATAATATTGAATCCAACTATTATTTTGATTTATTTTGTTAGTAGAACTGATTTTTTTGGGGCACGTATAAAATCCATCTTTTTGAGGAAAATTTGGCACCTTTGGTTTGTAGCAATGCTAGGGACATTAACTTCACCATTATTTTTCTCATGTGATTGTCTGATACATGAATCATGGAATCGGCTGATCCAGATTGGGACTAGGACTGAACACGGGTTGGTTCGGTCCGGGTTGGTTCATTTTTTGGCCAACCCGAAGTGAACCGAATCTCAAGGTCAACCCGAACCAAATCGAACCGGTTCGGTTCGGTTTAAACCGAAGTCTAATGCATATTTTATCCCAACCGCGTGCCTGCCACGATAGCCAAGGCGCTGACCCCCCTAAAGGCAGATTCAGGGTTCGAATCCCAGTTTTGCCACGGTTTTTTGCTAAAAGTTCACTGTTTTGACAAAAATTCTTTTGGAGGAGACAAGTTTCGAACCCGCGTCAACACAGAAGCATTCCCGCCCATGCGCTAACCAACTGCGCTATGTTTGTTTTAGTAAATAATACACATGTTATATATATAATTGGTTTATTCGGTTTCAGAAAATGAAACCGAACTGAACTGCGTAGGGACCCAAACCGAACCGAACCGGTCGGTTCGGTTTTTCGGTTTGAACCGAATTTTGAACAGCCCTAATTGGGACCGGCCGATTTCGTATTGGTTCACCCTATGGTGATCTGATTCCAGGGGGTATCCCCCTGAATAGGCAGATTTCGGCTGGATCAGCTAGAATTTGAAAATGTTTCACATTCCCCCCTTTATTTTCCCTCTTTTAATGCCCCCTTCCCCCTTTTCTCAATTCCAATGCAAAGGGGGAGGGGGGGGGGCATGGGAGAATAAAGGGGGTGCAACCGCATCTCCCTTTCCCCTATTTTAAAAAGGGAATTAGTGCACCCTTTTTCCCTCCTTTTTTTAATCCACCCCCCTCTCCCCCATTTTCCCTTCTCATATTAAAAGGGGAATTAATGCCCCCTCCCACATTTAATACGCTCCCTCTCTCCCACATTTGGAATGGGGGGGGGGGGGTATTGGGAAGTGAAAAGGGAGGAGAAAGGAGGCACAATAAATGGGAGAAAGAGGGGTGCATGGTCCCCCCCCTTCTTTTTTGTTCATAACATTTTTTTTTTTTTTTTCTTCTGATTTTTGGGTAATTTTTAATGATTTGCTTCCCCCCTGTGGACACAAAAAATTTGTTGTGCCAATTCCCCATTCCCAGAAATCCCCTCCCCTAAACCGATGGAAGCATCATCGGTTAGGGGGTTTTTTCCCCTAACCGATGGAGCTATCATCGGTTAAGGGGGCTTTCCCCCTTAACCGATGGAAGCACCATCGGTTGGAGGGGTAAACCCTCCAACCCGATGGCACTACCATCGGTTACCCCTCTAACCGATGGAAGTTCCATCGGTTACCCCTCTAACCGATGGAAGTTCCATCGGTTAAGGGGAGAGGGTCCCCTAACCGATGGGACTATCATCGGTTAGGGGAGTCCCCCTTTCTAACCGATGGAACCTCCATCGGTTAGGGAGGGATTCCCCTCTAACCGATGGAACCCCCATCGGTTAAAGGGGTAGCCCCTAACCGATGGAACCCCCATCGGTTAGAGGGCTTTTAACCCTCTAACCGATGGTAGTCCCATCGGTTAGAGGGAATTTTCCCTCTAACCGATGGAACCCCCATCGGTTAGGGGTCTCCCATCCCACCATTGTAAAGGGGGGCCTTCCCCTATAAAAGGCACCCCCATCCCCCTATGAAAAGAGGGGGCCGAGCCCCCCGGAAGGTGCTATAGCCCTCTCACCCAAATTGCTGTCCCCTTTGCTTCTGAAATTCCAAAGAATAGAGAAATTCCAATTTCCAAAAGTTCCCCATCTCTTCCTCAACCTCCTCTCTTGTGTGCGAAGGTATCAAACTCCCTTCCCTACTCGGAGCAGAGTGAGAAATTGAGAGATTGTCTCCATACGGCATCGACAATTCTCTCTTCTTAAGTCCGTAATAACGACATCGGCCCCCATGGGCTATAGGGTTTAAATACCGTCCATACATGGACATATGGTATTTAAATACCTTTGTAATTCATGCTCTGAATGCTACGCACGCATATGTGCCACCTCCCATCGAGTGCTAAGTCTCTGGGATGGTGTGTTTGTGTTTATATGTATGTGTTTCTTAGGGGAGACTCTGCCAAGTGGAGATTCTACCCGAGAACATATTCGTATATTCGCAAATTTGTGTTTTTATGTATATGTTTCCTAGGGGAAACTCTGCCCAGTGGAGATTCCGACTAAGGACATATCCATAAGCCTCAATTTGCACTTATACATATATGCTTTCTCGGGAGGAAACTTTGCCCATGACAAAGTTCCTTTTGAAGAAACATGTCCATGTAACCACAGACTCGTATTTATATGCATATGTTTCTTAGTGGAGACTCTGCCCAAGCGGAGATTCTGCCCAAGAACATACCTGTATATTCGCAAATTTGCATTCATATGTATATGTTCCCTAAAGGAAACTCTGCCCGAGCAGAAACCCCTTTTCCCAGAATAAACTCTGGGGAGCTCCCGCCCAAGCGGGGTTATAGCTCGGGAATATATCCATAAAAATGGCAATTTTGCGCCTATACATATATGTTCCTTAGCAGAACTTCCATTTGAATAGAATCTCTACTCAAGAACATATTCATATAATTACGAATCCGTGCTTATGTGCATATGTTTCCTAGGGGAAACTCTGCCTAAGCGGGAATTCTGCCCAAAAACACTTTTGTACAACCATAAATTTGGATTCATATGAGTATATTTCTCGAAGGAGACTCTGTTTCTACAGAGATACCTTTCGTGATAGAAACTCCGCCTAAATGGAGATACCGCTCGAGAAGATATTCATAAAATTACAAGTTCATGGCTATGCACATGTATTCTGCTGGAAGAATCCTGCCTAAGTAGAGACTCTCCCTAAAACATATTCATATAAACATCATTTCATATGCATACGTTTCTTGAGGACACTTTGTCTAAGCGGAGGTTCTGCCCGAAAGCAGACTCAGATGTCTACAACTTCACATTTGTATGCAATAAATGGAGTTCTACCTAAGCGGAAGTTCTGTAGAAAATATATGCATACACCCATGAAAAATCATGATTATATGAATATATTTCTAAAAGAAGAAAAGAAAAGACAAACTCTGGCCGAGCCGAAATTCTGCCAGAAATATATATATATTCACAAAAGAGTTGTACCCATGTGGATAGTTCATCGGGGAGAAACTCCGCTTTGACAAGGACCCTCACAAGAATATATCCATATGTCTGCAAGGTCATCTCCATGCGAACAAAAGAAGAAAGGAAGCTCTGTTCAAAGAGAGGCTTCGCCCAAAAAAAAAAAAAATGCCACGGAACTTCATAATCTATAATCAAAGTCATACTATAAATTTACACAATAACTCTGCCCATGTGAAAGTGCTGCCCAAGTTCTCAATACACCCGAAGCCCAGAAATAATCTGCGGGTGTATGCTCATTCCAAACCAAATTTTAAATCAAACAGCACATTTCAAACCTCAAGCGGGTTCACGCGTATATACCCGTTCCTTTTTTCAAAATCATATTTCACGCCTGAAGAAAGAGGGCAGTCATATCACTTTAAAGAATAAAATGCATTTTCAATAAAAAAAAGACGAAGAAGAAGGGAAAACATCATGTTAGGACTTTCTAAATTTTCTTTACATATATATGTTCTCATCCTTGCTATGAATGGTATTCGGGTTAAAACTGATGTTAAATAATACCAAGAGGTTTTAACTCGATGTAAATGTAACATCGATTCCGATCGATGGAGACAGAGGTCCAGCACATGTTACCCTAATTGTTTGATGAGTATAGACACAGGACTCAAGGAGTTCAGATTAAAAAACGGCGCACCCGTTCGTTCCTCGGACATCATACCCGTCCGTTCCTCGGACATCATACCCGTTCGTTCCTCAGACATCATACCCGTCCGTTCCTCGGACACCACATCTGTCCGTTTCATGGACACCAAAATTCTTCTTCCCCATTGCGCGGACTCTTTCTTCTGCCTGTTAGATAGGCTGGCACGCCCCGCAAATACAAAAATAAAAGCATGTGAAATAAATGAATCGTCAAGTGAAATAAAACGAATAAATCAAAATTCCAAAGAAAAA
The DNA here is from genome assembly GCA_014218235.1 of Colocasia esculenta. NCBI lineage: Eukaryota > Viridiplantae > Streptophyta > Magnoliopsida > Alismatales > Araceae > Colocasia > Colocasia esculenta. The sequence goes on from CM024764.1 coordinate 39,300,971, forward strand.
ATCCCGTGTCAACAACTGGCACGCCCGGTGGGACCTCTTCTCACCATCATGGCAAAAGGATGAGGCATGTATGAGTATATTTAAAAAAAAAAAGGAGTCCTAATGTTGATGTCTTTTGTGAAGGTACAAGGAGCAGACCAAATCATAAATTGTTAAAGATGGCCGTCACTTATGGACTGCTCGTCGTCAACAACCACGCCAAGTTCGGATACTTGGCGACTCCGATTGTATTTGGAGATTTTCCCCCAGTCATCGGATCCCCTTTCTTCTTAGGAGTCGTCCCGACTCACCGAGAGGAAGATGTCACTGAAGGATCTCCTATTCACAAATCAACAAAAAAGAATTGCAATAACAATGGACGTGTCAAGGCTCGTTCCGCTACTATCAATAAGGGCACCCAAATGCCCGTGAAGAATGATGCTGTCAAAAGGGGCAAACCCCATTCAACTCAAGTTCGGACCTATTCGGTCCATATGATCTCTTCTACCATTGTGGCTCCCGTTTCCTCACAGCGGGGGCAATATAAACGGCGCAACAACAAAAGGCCGCCCGCTGCCATCTCCAGATCCGGCAAGTCTGTTATGGTCGGGAATGTGCGAGTGCGCCTTGATGGTACTCCACTACACTCCTCGTGATAGGTATGTTCCAAATATTCCAACCTCAAACCGCTTCTCTGCTCTACGGTGGTTCCGGGGAAGCATAAAGACTCTATGGTAGAAGCCGGCGTCAAACAAAAGACGCGGCGTTTTACCAAGCTGAAGAAAATCTGGGTTCCCAAAAGGAAACTCAGAAGTTGAAGATCAAGCAAATACATCCAAGATGGTTTGGAGAAAGAAGAATGTCAAGAATAATCCTCTCCAAGATGCTGGGTTTGAACACTCCAGAGGACGGAAGAGGAAAGGCATGTATAGAAAATCAAACTACATCTCTCAAGGCTCGGAGAATACCTGGGTAGATAAGCAGACCTCAACTCAACAGTCCAAAGCTCGCATATCGGTTTTTGACCGTATATCGCGAATTCCAGTATTTGATAAGCTAAGGGCAACTCCCAGTGCCAATATCCGTCCGTCAAAAAGACGACGTGTTACTTGGGCAGCTCAAGAAAAGCCCCGGCTTATAATATTCTCCTGCTATGCTACTGGAATGGAGTCCAGCGAGGTCGCAGAGCAAATCGCGGAAGCCACTCCTAATATTTCCACAGGGGTTACCCACCCCAATACTTGGCAATTCGCCAGGAGAGCTCGTCAGCTCGGTGGGCAAGTTGGCACATCCAGCCAACTTCTCCCACCAGTCGACACTCAGCATGAAGGTTCCCAAGTGCCCTCCCTTAAGAAACAAATATTCAACTCGAGGAAAGTGGACCCTCTGCCTCTGCTGGGCATCCCGTCATCGACTTGCCAACAAAGGAAAATTTTCAAGCTATGTCAGATGACGATAAATATGAAGCTATACAACAGTGGCGGTTTGAAATGACCTCACTTCTCAATAAAATGAGGCACTTGGCAACGACAAGTCATCGGCAATCCATAGAGCCGGTCTCTCTTCGACACCAACAAAGCCAGCATCCGGATGGGTTTATTTCCCTGAATAATCTAACAATTTCTTCAACTGGTCTTCTCCCTCAAGCTACGGGTCCGGATATCAATGACCCATCTAATATTATGCCTCCTCAAATGGACGCATTTCAAAATATTGCCATACAACAGCATGAAATAAAGAAGATGGTCGAAGATATGTTTGCCCAGCAGGGCGAAGGTATTCATTCTACAGGCTTATATTCTGTCCCGTTCCCGGTATATCATCAATTCAAGAAGTTGCCTGAGGCATCTCCCAAGGTCCCCAAATTGCCCAAATATGATGGGTATGGGGCGCCGCAAGAGCATGTCGCACATTATACGATTGCCATGGGCGATCTTGCATCTGATGAATCATATCTCCTCAGATATTTCGCAACTTCTCTGACGGGAGTTGCATTCCAATGGTATTCAAAGCTTAGGTCCGGTTCAGTGACTGACTGGGCTGATATGCAAAAAAATTTTATGACCGTTTTCAAACGGCTGAAAGAAAAGTCTCTCTTGCTGAGTTATGCTCCCTTAAGCAAAAGAAGGAGGAATCAGCAATTGACTTCATCCGAAGATGGAGAGAGCTCAGCATGGGATGTGATAATCCTCCCGTGCAACAAGATGCAGTAACCATCTGTCGAAGAGGCCTCATTGCATCAATTAAAGAGAAGCTCTTGGCAGCAAATATTAGAAGCTTTGATCAGTTGAATTCTGCCGTCGCGGAAATCGAGGTATTCTTGGCCGAACAAACAGCTCATGCGCCTTATAGGGGTAAGCTCCCTAAAGAGCGCAATCTGCCGGCAAAAGAAGTTAATGCTGTCGACTTTTTGCCTGGCAGTGAAACAAAGGGGGCAGCAATCCCCACTTCCTCAAAGAAAAAAGCAGAGCCAAAAGTGCCTCTGCCTACACTCGCTGAGCGCATGAAGACTCCTTATTCTTTCAAAAAACAAGAAGCATATTAAAGAGGCTCTTTGATCTCTGCCTCGACAACCAATTAATATCACTGCCAACACCAAAGAAGCCGGCAGATGTCAGCAAACCAATCAGCTTAATTTGCCCGTATCACCGTATGGTGGGGCATGTAATTGAAGATTGCTACATCTTCAAAAATGAGGCCCAGAAGATCATTCAAATGGCCTCATATCTATGCAAAATGCTCTGGCTGACCCTCCTCAACTTCATGTTTGGGATCGACCAGAGCAATCTGTCAATGTCATTTATATGACGAGACTTCCAACAAATTCAAATCATCCCGAGAACGGTCATTCATGTGATCCTCCTCAAGATAATTCAGGAGCTCATTCTCTACCAAGATCAAGGCATGATCCACATAGAATAATGAGGAAAGTCCAAAGGCAAATATACTCTTATGCATACTCAAATATATTTAGAACCGCCTCCTATGTCGCCATATGCAGACTCAATTGGGTGGCTATCCGAAGATCCTTCAACTCCTGTCGAGCCGGCAAGGTTATATTCTTTCCCTCGACATCAAACTTTCTCACTTTTCTGGCTATGCCTTCAATCCGGATTGATGGATTACCGAGCTCCGGCAGAAATATTAGCCAATTACTGCCGTATCATCAAATGATGGGTCATAGTATCAAAGATTGCATAAGATTCAAAAATGATGTTCAAAAGTTAATTGACCTGGGTATTCATCGGGTCAACCAGCCTCATACTCAACAACCACCAAATGGACCAGCCAACTTGGATCCTATTAGGTGAATGTCATTAATGCATCATCATTTTGGTCTTCCTCGGTCATCAGTGGGGGAGCATTCAAATCCATATTTATCCAGTCAATCGTATACAAATGTCCATCTTCTACAATAGCTGCTCATTTGCAACAAAGAGCACCAAGTTTATACTTGACAATCTCAGAAGGCAAAGTCTGGTTTCCATACTTGAACCAGCATCATATATCTTTCAGAGTGAAGGGAGATGTATTACTATGGTCTGGATCTTCATGATTTGGTCGAAACTCATATCTGGGAAGGAAAATTTGATCAATATGGGAATTCTTTGGCGCCAGCAAATAAGGTGTCACAACGAGCCTATGGTTCAAGACCAGAATCCCAAGCTCTATATCCAAAGATATGTGAAATATTATGATCATCCACTGGGCTATGGACGATACAGAGTCAAAGCCGAAATGGAGTAATTCAAAATCGATCTTTTTCAATACATAATTAGAATATCAAAAGAAGCTGCGACAAAGCCAATCTCCCAGTAAGCAGACGAGTTCGTGGATCATTATCACCAACTCCCATCTTCAATTATTGAAGAAGCAATTAATGCAACCTTTGTGAATGGGTCACTGTCGACCTTCAAAATCAGCCAGTTCCAAAAGAGTCAACAACTCTACAGTAAGAGGCGGCTCCAACAAGAGAAGCATCTCCAAATCATCTTCAAAGCAGAAAGTCATAAGCTCACTTAAAGCTCCTCAGGTATGAAATAAAAATATAATATATATATATATATATATATATATATATATAAACAAAACAAAAACAACAACAACAAACAAAAAAAAAAACAAAAAAACAAAGAATAATAATATAATAATAAAAGAAGAATGAAAAAGAAAAAGAACAAATGTAGCGTGATGCTGCTGCTGAGGTACCTCAAATATCAAATTTTTTTTAAAATCAATCAAAATTGAAGAATCAAATTACATATTTAACTCACCAATTTACAATATGGTGTCCAAACCTCAACCAAAGAAGCTATAAATCTCTCCAAGTGATAATACCAAATAGGCTTAAGGTAAGTCAACAATGCTGACATATCAGCGTCGGCCAGCAAATAATTCAAATCGCCGTCGCAAGAAAGGGCATAGTAAAGAGCAAAAAGTTGCATCTACTATTTTCAAGAAGCCCGATATCACAAAATCAAGCAAAGTCATTCTCATTCACGGCGAAGAGTCAAAGCCTCTGCCTGAAGCCGAAATACGGGCGGATTCTTATGTCTTCAACCCTTCAGATGAAGAAGGAGAGCTGGCCAATATGCCTCCTCATACAAAAGAAAAGAGCCAAAGTCCCCATGCCTCATCAAATGAGCCGGACAACGCTCCTCTCTTTTCAAATGGAAGGCTGTTGATTCCTCTCTCAAAAGAAATCTATCAAGCCAAAGAAGCTATCTGAGTCCTCGATAAAGGGATCTCCCTCATCGAACCAGATACGCATCATGGCTGATGACAAAATCTTTCGGCAACTCAAATCACTCCTCGTCAACATCACTGTCTGGAAGGTAACTACTTGGAGCCAAGACCTGAGAGAAACTCTTGTCAAAGTACTCCAAGAATCAAAAATATATGAAGCTCATATGGCTGATTTCCAAGCTCAAATATATGAAACACTGGCAGCAAATGTCACTTTCACAAGATAAGCACATGTTGCTATCCTCTCCATATCTTAATCGTCCCTTATATATGAAGGGACAGGTCAACAATATTCAATTAAATCGGATCCTGGTCGATCCGGGGGCATCTACCAATATAATGCCCTATAAAGCCATTGAATCTCTACATCTCATGCCTCATATGCAACAGGTAAAAGATGTACGAATCACTGGGAAGCTTCACCACCAAGGTAGCCTTCGACATTATTGATGCTAATACAATATACAGAATATTGTTTGGGAGACCCTGGCTGCATGAAAATGGGGTCATCCCGTCAACTCTCCATCAATGCATCAAATATGCAAAAGAAGGGAAGTAGTATACAGTCTTTGCCGATCAAGTTCCGTTTTGGGAAGATGAATGCCATTTGACTGATGCCCTTTTATATCTTAGAGGGCCAATTCCTCAACCCCTTGCCCAGTCTAAAGGGAAGGGTAAACAAATTAAATGTTCAGATGAAGACAGTGAGACTGGCAAGCTTTTTGTGGTAAACAAATGTTTTGCCAAATCACCTGCAAAGAATTCTCAAAGAAAAATAACTCGCCCAGAGCGGCGGAGTGTCAACTATGAAGCTGACCTCATAAGGGAGTATTCCTCTATCTCCCAGTTGCATGCAAGTTTATTCTCCAGGGTAAGATCAAAGTATTCGACGATTGAAAAAACATTCGTCGTCAAATATCGGGGAATGGAAATAGACTCGACAGAATCAAGGCGATCTAGCAATCGCCACCTCCTCAAAATCTGACCGATCTAAGGTCATTTCAAGGGAAACTAGCCTATATTAGACATTTTATCTCAAATCTTTCAGGAAGATGCATGCCGTTCGGCAACTAATGAAGAAGAATGCTCCATTCATCTGGGACCAAGAATGTTAGGATGTTTTTGAACAAATCAAAGAATATCTTCTCACTCCGCCAGTCCTGGGGGCACCAGTTGCTGGGAAGCCTCTTATACTCTATATTTCAGCTATGGATGCTTCTCTGGGAGCTCTATTGGCACAAACAAATGAAGAAGATAAAGAGCAAGCTTTATATTATCTTAGCAGAAAGCTAATTGGTCCAAAACTCCGATATGCTCCAATGAAAAAGTGTGCCTAGCACTGATATTTGCCGAAAAGAAATTGAGGCATTATCTTCTGGCTCATGAAATTAAATTCATCTCCAAGTATGATCCAATCAAATATCTACTAAGGCAACCCATATTGTCAGGAAGACTCGCGAAATGGGCTCTGCTCCTCATGGAGTTTGATATCACAGGGCAATCAAAGGGCAAGGCTTGGCCGAATTTTTGGCCGCACATCCAGTGCCAGAAGATTCCCCTTTTTCTATAAACCTCCCAGAAGAAGAAACTCTTTCTCCTACAAGTGAAAATTCAATTCTTCAAGAGGTTGCCATAATTGAGCTACCCTCTTGGGAATTATATTTTGATAGAGCTTCTCGAACTCTCCACTATACAGATGGCTCTACTAGCCCCTCTACTGGAGCAGTTGAATATGAAGCTCTAATTATTGGGCTCCGGCTGGCTCTCGAAATAGGGGTCAAAAGTATACAAGTTTATGGTGACTCGCAACTGGTCATTCGACAGGTATTGGGCCAGTATAAAGTCCGAAAACCACAACTGCTTCCATACTATACCACAGTCATGAAGCTCAAAGAAAAATTCAACTTCTTCAACATATCCCATGTGCCGAGAAGTGAAAATTCTCAGGCTGATGCTCTAGCCAAACTGGCTTCTACCATAAAATTGCCTCCCGAAGGGGAATTGGACATAAGTGTCCGTCGCAGAAGACTCATGCCCAGTATCCTTGACACTGAGTCTAATATCACAGTTGAGGAAGTATATAATACAGAGCTAGATGCAACAAATGAATCTGAAGATTGGCGCAAGCCGCTCATCAAAATCAAGAAAGGTTGGTTGCCACTTGATCAAGCACAGAAAATTCAGCTCTTACGCAGGGCCACCTCATATCAATAATAGCAGAACAACTATATAGCATGGTCCATGAAAAGAAAGGGCCAGTCCTCCTCAGATGCCTATCTTTCAAAGAAGCCAAAACCATCATGAAAGAAGTTCACTCCGGACTGTGTGGAGCACACCAGGCAGGAGAGAAAGTGAAAGTCAATATCAAGCTAAAAGGCTTCTACTGGCCTACCATGTACGCAAACTGCATTCAATATGCCCGTACATGTCATCAATGTCAAGCATTTGGCCCTGTACTGAGGAAATCACCAAATATATTACATCCCACAGCACCAACTTGGCCCTTTGCCGAATGGGGGATGGATATTGTGGGATCATTCCCACCCTTATCTCAAGGCCACAAATTCATATTGGCTGCTATAGATTATTTCTCTCAGTGGGTTGAAGCTATCCCATTGAGGAAGGTAACGGAGAATTGGTCGCCAAATTTGTCAAGCAAAACATAATATACAGATTTGGAACTCCTCACAGAATCATATCCGATAATGGGCCAATTCCGCAATAAAACAATATATGTTTGGCAGCCAAATTTCATATTAATTGGAGGACTTCTTCAGTATATAATCCACAAGCAAATGGATTGGCAAAAGCCTTCAACAAAACCCTCTGTAAGCTGCTTGCCAAAATAGTTGGCAATAGAAAGCGGGAATGGGGAGAGAAAATCCATGAAGCTTTATGGGCCTACTAAACGGTACATAATACCCCTACCGGATGTTTGCCCTTCTCTTTGGTATATGGAGCTGAAGCAATGATACCCATCGAAATTGAAATGGCATCCTGTCGGGAGGCAATTCAAAATGAATTTCAAAGCCAAGATCAAAGTCAGATAGAAAGAAGACTTGAGGAGCTCTCCAACCTGGAAGGAATTCGACTCGAAGCATATAAATCCCTCTAAGTATATCAAATCAGAATGGTCTGCGCTTTTGACAAAATTGGCAAGACCAAGAGCATTCAAGCAAGGAAACCTCGTCATAGTCAAATGCAGAGAAGCAATGGCAAAAAAAAAAAAAAAAAGGTCGTGCGGTAAATTGCAACCCATTTGGCTCGGCCCATACATCGTCACTTTGGCATATGAAGGAGGTACCTATAGGCTGGTGCACCATAAAGGTACTGTGTCATTTCCTCCACTCAACACCTGAAACTATACCATGCCCCAGAACATGAGTTCCTCAGCCAATCATCAAAACCAAAATCTAATCACCCAGATAGGCATAAAGCCGGAAAGGAATGAAAGATGCCCTCTTTGAGGATCCATTCTAAAGTAGAAGCTTACCATGAATGGAGGCAAAAGAATTAAATACCCATCTGTCCATCATACAATCCTGCAAATCCCTGTAGGAGCATGAAGCCAAAAGTACTCCATCCTGCATATCCCACTCTTCATCAAATTCAATTCAAAACCAAACCATAGCCAGCAAACCGCAAAGGTAGGCTATGCCAAATTCAAATTTCAAATCCATGGCCAGAAAGCCATCAAGGCAGGCCATACTCAAATTCAATCCAAAACCATAGCCAACAAACCACAAAGGTAGGCTATGTCAAACCCAAAATCAAAACCATGACCATAGCCAACAAACCACAAAGGTAGGCTATGTCAAATCAAATGTCAAAACCATAGCCAACAAACCACAAAGGTAGGCTATGCCAAATTCAAATTCCAAATCCATGGCCAGAAAACCATCAAGGTAGGCCATATCCAAAACCATAGCCAGCAAACCATAAAGGTAGGCTATACCAAATTCAAATCTCAAATCCATAGCTAGCAAACCATAGAGGTAGGCTATGTCAAATCCAAATCTCAAATCCATAGCCAGCAAACCATAGAGGTAGGCTATGTCAAATCCAAATCTCAAATCCATAGCCAACAAATCATAAAGGTAGGCTATGCCAAATCCAATCCAAATACATAGCCAGAAAACCATCAAGGTAGGCCATATCCAAACTCATAGCCAGTAAACCATAAAGGTAGGCTATCCTAAAACCAAAGTCCCACCAGCAAACCACCATGGTGGGTGACATCAAGTTCAAATTCCAAGTTCATATCCCAAGGCATCAAGGCAACTCATATTCAAATACAATCCCAAATTCATAGTCAGCAAGCCATCAAGGCACGTCATTCCCAAATTTGATCCAAAATCACATGCACCAAACTATAAATCCCAAATAAATCAAACCCAGAATACCAAATATAGCCACAAACCATCAAGGTAGGCTGAACCAATAGAAGTCTGAAATTCCAAAATCAAAAACCAAAATCAAACCAAAACCAAAACAATCAAAATCAAAATCAAAAACCAAAACCAAAACAAAACCAAAATCAAAATCAAAACAAAAACAAGTCCAGAACCAAATCAACCTAAATCCTACATCCAAAATCTAAAAGCAAAATCAAAATCTCATATCCCATCCAGAATACCACAAAGATAAACTGACATGTCCATATCCAAATCTAAAAACAAACCCAATCTCAACTCCAATACAAATCCAATGTAAATCCTTATCCCTGCCCCAAGCCATCAAGGATGGGCGGAATTCAAACCCAAAACCACAAATCCAAACCTAAAACTACATGCTAAAGTCTATATCAATATCCAAAATTAAGCCTGAAACTAAAGTAAACCCAAATCTCATATCCATATTCAAACTCAAATCAAAATACCACAAAGGTAAGTCAACACCCATTCTGCAGCCACGTCACCACCACGTCTCCTATTGATAGCTTAGGTTTGACCAATCCTGAGAGGTCTCAAGCAGACTAAGTGCTGTCAGTAGGAGAGTGGCTCCCTTGGAGAAGTCATATGCACATTTGACTTTTTTACCGGACTTTAGATTTTTAGTATTATATTAGGTTTATTGAATTATGAAATTTTTAGATATGCCAAATTATAACAAATTATGAAAGATTAGAAAGTCACTATTTTGATTGGAACCATCGAAATCACGATTTTCTTCTTGGATGAGAGAGTGACTTTTTATTGTAAGAGATATGATTTTTTTGATATTTTTATTGGATTCAAATGGGGGGTATTCCTATTTACATGTAATATCTTAAGTAAATGTATAAATTATAACATTTACTTAAATGATATTCAGGTAATAAGGTCCTGACAACCCTGCCTGAAGAGGATCCTAACTGACAACCCTGCTTGAACCCTGAAGACATATCTCAGCCATCTCGTTTCTCGGGGAGGGGCCGAAGACCGAGAATCTCGCGAGATTCTCGCGAGATTGCATGCATGCTGAGGGTAAAAAGATCAAAAAATCTGGCTGAGGGTGAAAAACTGAAAGGGCGCTCCAGGCAAAATGGTAACCCCTCAACGTGAAAACCCGAAAGGCGCGTTGGAAAAAGCTAAAGGGGGCCAGTCTTGGTGAAAACCCGAAAGGGCGCTAAGGCTAGTAATGTGACCAAAAAAAAAAAGAAAGGAAAAAGAAAAATGAAAAGGAGGATTTCTCAGTCCTTCATTCATACATCCACTAAGTTACAAGTCACCACATTACAAACTTGCAGAGGGTGACAGATACCACATGCAAAATAGAAAGGAGATCAAGGCAACAAGCCCAATATACAAATGTTATGCTGTGAAACAAAGGCAGGAAGGCTTCTTCCTCTCCAGCCATTCAAATCCAAGTGCAAGTCCCTTATCCCGGTACTAAGCCATCAAGAAGGGGCGAAATTCAAATCTCAAAGCCAAACAATAAACACCATTCCAGAGCCCATTCAAAACCAAGTCCGAAGCTAAATCATACCCAAAATCTCATATCCATATCCAAACTCAAATTCAAATACCACAAAGGTAAGCCAACATACTCATGTTCAAACCCAAATCCACATCCAGATCCAAATTCTAAACCCGAATTTTCAATTATTGGCCAAATTCAAAATTCAAACCACATCCGAGTCTACCATCCATTCCACAGCCAGATCCTTAGTCATTTAACTATCCAAGTCAGTCGAGTCCTCAACAGTCAAGTAAAAAAAAAGAGAAAGAAAAAGTGGGGGTTGAAAATAGAGATACCCATATGGACTTAAGTATATGATTCATTGTATGCTTAAGGGTAAAAAGATCAAAAAAATATGGCTGAGGTGAAAACCCGAAAGGGTGCTTCAGGCAAAAATGGATAACCCCTCAACGTGAAAACCCGAAAGGGCACGTTGGAAAAAGCTAAAGGGGGCCAGTCTTAGTGAAAACCCGAGAGGGCACTGGGATTGGTAATGTGAAAAAAAAAAGGAAAGAAAAGAAGAAAAAAAGGGAAAGAAAAAAAGAGAGGGAGAAAATGAAAAGGAGGACCTCCATTATCCTTCACCTTGTATTTACAAAGTCACAAGTCACTTTCTGTACAAATATACAAAGAGTGGCGATTGCTATGTAAAGGTCAAACAAAGAAAAAAAGCAAGACAATGAGCTCGGCATGTAAATGTTATACTGAAAAGCAAAGGCAGGAGGGCTTTTTCCTCTTCAGCCGTTCAACTGCCTTGGCTTTGGAGGTTGTCAACTGGCGGAGGTTCCTTCCGTCTCTTACATAGGCAGCTTCTTCTTCAGAATCTTTGGCCTCATCTCTAGCCTCTTGATTCAAAGAAGACCTCTCTTCATCAAGCTCGCGTTCCAGCCGGGCAATGTTCTTCTTCCCGACAACCATGTTCAACACTATCGTCACTCGCAGCATCGCCTACTTGAAAGGCAGAATAAGCTTGAAATTCCAAACATGGGCTCCCTGCATCTCCCCAAAAAGGTGGAAAGGGAGGATTGGCCGCAGATACAGAATATGAATCCATCATCCCCCAGAGAAGAGTTGATCACAGAAGACTTGGTCACCTGAATACAAGGAAGGAAAGTCAATATCAGAAAAGAAAACATCATCTTTAAAGACTGTATATGAGCTCAGTAAAGGAAGTCACCTGCAAGAGTTGATTCCATGGCAGAATATTCCTTGGCAGGCATCGGGATATAAGCCCCGACAGGAACAAAAGAATACTGTTCCGTCGAGACTCTCAGCTCAACAAATGCAGAGGCACCGTCATCCGTCACAGCTATCTCAAGAAACAAACAGTCAGATGATGGTTCATTATCATCAATTTTCGGCATAAAATCGGTAGCTGTCCGTGAGGAATTCTCACGCTCCACTTCACAAAGGAGAGGAGAACCTCCAGGCAAAGAGGCATGGCCGCCCGAAGCAATCGGTCTGGCACCTTTCCTCATATGTCTCGTCATCTGAGGTAGATAAGTCAAAAAAGGAAGAAAGGATAAGTTATAAATCAAGAAGAAGAATCATGAATGACAATGATGAGAGAAGAAAAGAAAAGAAAAGAAAGTCACCGCTAGATGAGGCGGAATCCGCCACCCTCTTTTTCCAGCTCTCTTGGGTCTGGAAGAAAAGGGAATATTCAAATAAGTTTCACCATTTCTGTCTCCAACAACTTCTGGAGCAAGGATGGTTGAGAATTCAAAACAGATATAAAAAAAAAATGATGAATGAAGTAGAAGAGAGAGAGAAAAAAAAAGGAAGAAGATAGCCGCGAAACCAAGAAGGTCAGCCTCAGTAGCCGAATACTATGTCAAATCTCAGACAAAGCCGAGAAGACAAGATTCAAGAAAAAGATGTCAAATCCAATTCAAGCAAATGCCAAAAAGGCAAAGCTCAGGAAAGTGCTATCAAATCCAACTGCGAATCAAGTCAGGATCAGAAGTAAAAAAAAACTCTCAAATCAAGTTGTTGAGCAAAGTCAGAATGATGAGTCTCACCAATTAAACCATCAATCAATTCAAGTCCATAACAAAGCCAGAAAGACAGATCTAAAAAATCCCTGAGATGAAATCCAGAAAGCAAAGACTTAGGCAAAGAAAGCCAAAAGTCAGTTCTGAGTAAATCCAAGGAAGCAGAGCTGATCGCTCAGCATAAGAAGCATGACAAAGTTGATCGTTGCCCGAGGTTGTTGACTTCACAGTGCAAGTGCTGAAGCGTGTTAACTGTGGCTACAACTTTCCGATTCAAGTTTATTGTCAAGTCATGAAGATCAGAAGCACAGCTCGAAAAATGCACGGGACGTCCTCCTCCGCCTTCGGCTTCGGCGCACTTCCCGTGGGGGGCATTTGTGGACACAAAAAATTTGTTGTGCCAATTCCCCATTCCCAGAAATCCCCTCCCCTAAACCGATGGAAGCATCATCGGTTAGGGGGTTTTTTCCCCCTAACCGATGGAGCTATCATCGGTTAAGGGGTAAACCCCTCCAACCCGATGGCACTACCATCGGTTAGAGGGGGAACTCCCTCTAACCGATGGAAGTTCCATCGGTTAAGGGGAGAGGGTCCCCTAACCGATGGGACTGTCATCGGTTAGGGGAGTCCCCCTTTCTAACCGATGGAACCTCCATCGGTTAGGGAGGGATTCCCCTCTAACCGATGGAACCCCCATCGGTTAAAGGGGATAGCCCCTAACCGATGGAACCCCCATCGTTAGAGGGCTTTTAACCCTCTAACCGATGGTAGTCCCATCGGTTAGAGGGAATTTTCCCTCTAACCGATGGAACCCCCATCGGTTAGCGGTCTCCCATCCCACCATTGTAAAGGGGGGTCTTCCCCTATAAAAGGCACCCCCATCCCCCTATGAAAAGAGGGGGCCGAGCCCCCCGAAGGTGCTATAGCCCTCTCACCCAAATTGTTGTCCCCTTTGCTTCTGAAATTCCAAAGAATAGAGAAATTCCAATTTCCAAAAGTTCCCCATCTCTTCCTCAACCTCCTCTCTTGTGTGTGAAGGTATCAAACTCCCTTCCCTACTCGGAGCAGAGTGAGAAATTGAGAGATCGTCTCCATACGGCATCGGCAATTCTCTCTTCTTAAGTTCGTAATAACGGCATCGGCCCCCATGGGTTATAGGGTTTAAATACCGTCCATACATGGACATATAGTATTTAAATACCTTTGTAATTCATGCTCTGAATGCTACGCATCCAGACGCATATGTGCCACCTCCCATCGAGTGCTAAGTCTCTGGGATGGTGTGTTTGTGTTTATATGTATGTGTTACTTAGGGGAGACTCTGCCCAAGTGGAGATTCTACCCGAGAACATATTCGTATATTCGCAAATTTGTGTTTTTATGTATATGTTTCCTAGGGGAAACTCTGCCCAAGTGAAGATTCCGACTAAAGACATATCCATAAGCCTCAAATTTGCACTTATACATATATGCTTTCTCGGGAGGAAACTTTGCCCATGACAAAGTTCCTTTTGAAGAAACATGTCCATGTAACCACAGACTCGTATTTATATGCATATGTTTCTTAGTGGAGACTCTGCCCAAGCGGAGATTCTGCCCAAGAACATACCTGTATATTCGCAAATTTGCATTCATATGTATATGTTCCCTAAAGGAAACTCTGCCCGAGCAGAAACCCCCTTTCCCAGAATAAACTCTGGGGAGCTCCCGCCCAAGCGGGGTTATAGCTCGGGAATATATCCATAAAAATGGCAATTTTGCGCCTATACATATATGTTCCTTAGCAGAACTTCCATTTGAATAGAATCTCTACTCAAGAACATATTCATATAATTACGAATCCGTGCTTATGTGCATATGTTTCCTACGGGAAACTCTGCCTAAGTAGGAATTTTGCCCAAAAACACTTTTGTACAACCATAAATTTGGATTCATATGAGTATATTTCTCGAAGGAGACTCTGTTTCTACAGAGATACCTTTCGTGATAGAAACTCTGCCTAAATAGAGATACCGCTCGAGAAGATATTCATAAAATTACAAGTTCATGGCTATGCACATGTATTCTGCTGGAAGAATCCTGCCTAAGTAGAGACTCTCCCTAAAACATATTCATATAAACATCATTTCATATGCATACGTTTCTTGAGGACACTTTGTCTAAGCGGAGGTTCTGCCCGAAAGCAGACTCAGATGTCTACAACTTCACATTTGTATGCAATAAATGGAGTTCTACCTAAGCGGAAGTTCTGTAGAAAATATATGCATACACCCATGAAAATCATGATTATATGAATATATTTCTAAAAGAAGAAAAGAAAAGACAAACTCTGGCTGAGCCGAAATTCTGCCAGAAATATATATATATTCACAAAAGAGTTGTACCCCTGTGGATAGTTCATCGGGGAGAAACTCCGCTTTGACAAGGACCCTCACAAGAAATATATCCATATGTCTGCAAGGTCATCTCCATGCGAACAAAAGAAGAAAGGAAGCTCTGTTCAAAGAGAGGCTTCGCCCAAAAAAAAAAAATGCCACGGAACTTCATAATCTATAATCAAAGTCATACTATAAATTTACACAATAACTCTGCCCATGTGAAAGTGCTGCCCAAGTTCTCAATACACCCGAAGCCCAGAAATAATATGCGGGTGTATGCTCATTCCAAACCAAATTTTAAATCAAACAGCACATTTCAAACCTCAAGCGGGTTCACGCGTATATACCCGTTCCTTTTTCCAAAATCATATTTCACACCCGAAGAAAGAGGGCAGTCATATCACTTTAAAGAATAAAATGTATTTTCAATAAAAAAAAAAGACGAAGAAGAAGGGAAAACATCATGTTAGGACTTTCTAAATTTTCTTTACATATATATGTTCTCATCCTTGCTATGAATGATATTCGGGTTAAAACTGATGTTAAATAATACCAAGAGGTTTTAACTTGATGTAAATGTAACATCGATTCCGATCGATGGAGACAGAGGTCCAGCACATGCTACCCTAATTGTTTGATGAGTATAGACACAGGACTCAAGGAGTTCAGATTAAAAAACGGCGCACCCGTCCGTTCCTCAGACATCATACCCGTCCGTTCCTCGGACATCATACCCGTCCTTTCCTCAGACATCATACCCGTCCGTTCCTCGGACACCACATCTGTCCGTTTCACGGACACCAAAATTCTTCTTCCGCATTGCGCGGACTCTTTCTTCTGCCTGTTAGGCAGGCTGGCACGCCCCGCAAATACAAAAATAAAAGCATGTGAAATAAATGAATCGTCAAGTGAAATAAAACGAATAAATCAAAATTCCAAAGAAAAAATCCCGTGTCAAATCCAAGAAAAAATCCCGTGTCAACACCCCCCAAAAAAACTTCCTTTGGATTGGCTGATCCACCGGTCCAATCAGGATCAGGATTGGCCCAAGATCGCCAATCTGATTTTTTTTCCTTGGTCTGATATGGGTTAGGTAAGCAGGATAAAAAATCTGTAAACTTTTTGCTCATCCCTCTTAAGTAGAAGATATCTAAGTTTTATCTTATATGTTACCAAAGCTCTCACTGTAGATGATTTTTTTGGTGTCAAGCTGAGATCAAAGGCATCCAGTCTTGAGTGTTTATGTTGCCATTTAAAGAAAACCACTATACCTCGTTAGGATTTGACACTCTTGTTTTTTTTTTTCTATCCTGGATATAAAGTGTATAAATCTACAAATGTTTAATTTAGGTAAATGCATTATCTCAGTTCCACAGAGGCAATAAAGAAGATTTATGCAATCAAAGGGCGTCAAGAGACAAAGCCTTTAGCCATTTGTGTTTCTAATGTATTGGACATATCACGCTTTGCCATAACCGAACATTTACCACGTGGACTTCTTGATAATCTCCTTCCAGGACCTGTCACTGTTGTTCTGAGGCGAGGTCTGGTATAACTTTTAAAAACCCAATCTGCTTCCTTTTGGCAGTAATGTGTTTTTTCAGGATTTTCAGTAGTTCCCTCTCTTTATGGTACTAGCCATGTCTAATGTTTGAAATTTTTATGGTTTCAGGTGATGCTAGCATTCTTGAGACATCACTAAACCCGGGTGTGGACAGCATCGGAGTTCGAGTTCCAGATTCTGAATTTATCCGGACAGTTGCTCGTGGTTCTGGAAGTGCATTGGCTCTTACAAGTGCTAATTTAAGTGGGCAGCCTAGTAGTATCAGTGTCAAAGATTTTGAGAACCTTTGGCAGCATTGTGCCTTTGTTTATGATGGTGGCTTGCTTCCTTCTGGACGTTCTGGATCAACAGTTGTGGATCTTACTCTGCCAGGAAAATACATGATCATAAGAGCTGGGAGGTACATATACAAGTTTCTGCTTTTAGAACTTTTATGGGTACCTGAATTCTTATGTCTGTTTACATGTAGATTGTCAAAACTAGTTTCATTCATATTTTACTTCTCTCTGGCATTGTTTATTGCCATGTTTGTAGTGTTCCTCTGCTTTGAGTAGAGAAAAGTTACACTTTCATGAGGAGCTGAAGATAATTGATCAGCGATCACACAAATAGCAGATAAATATTGGAGTCTCAAATTATAACAATGTGCTTGATTAAAAGTTGAGAAATACTTGCTACCCGTTTCGACCACCAGACCTATTTGTCACCCTTATCTGCTATAAGGGTGACAAATAACAGATGAAGGTGATGAATAGGTTTGAACCTATTTCTCACTCTAAATAACTTATTTGTGACCCTTATTTACCAAGGATTTAGGGTTTAGGGGTCACAAATAGGCTGGACCGTTAGTTTTTACCATCAGTACAGACTAGTAGGTAGTATGCATTTCTCTTAAACACTCGTCATATTGGTAAAAAAGACACTTCTTGTATAACCGTGGGATGTGGGATTTAGCTCATGGATCTATGAGGGCCTATGGCAGAGTGTTCCCTAAATGTGGCAGGGCCTACAGGAGATTTTTCCCCTTGGTAGTACATCCAGACCCTGGATAGTTACTTGTATAGGCTGAGTGTGAAGATGGCAGAACCTTCATGCTTACAATCTGTGGATGTTTCCCTTCAATACTAGACTTATCGCCAACAGTTCGAAATTCTAAAGATTTTCTTTGATGAGACAAATATAACTTTGATTTTGTTTTCATAGTATATCCTTGTAATTTTCCTTCATAACAGAAACACTGTTGGGTTTTCATCTTTAATTGGATTAGAAACTAGGACCATCCATTTGATGCAGCATCTGGATTTATTGTGTACATTATTGAATACCAAGAACAAACCCACCCACCCTGGATCAAACCCAAATCACTTGTAGTTGCGTTTAGGGCTTTAGGCAAGTCAAACATCTCTCTGACAGTGGGGGCCTCTCTCTTCAACACAGCAAAATCTGAGGTTAGAACCCATGTGAGTGCTGGGTTAGTACCTGCCATATATCTGTTTCCATGAACACAACGACCTCATAGTTGCCTGTGAAGTGCTTTATCAAACTCTCCCACCCTGAGGGACTCTACATTGTTACGCATGTTCCTACACTCTTTCAGAGCAGCATCTATGTTGTACAATTTCTTCTTCACGCCAGCATAACTCTTATCACCCTTTTTACTGCTCATTAGCAGTTGAATATCCTTTTGATGTAACTTCAATTTTATTTTTTCATATGCTAATTATAGTAGAGGTAAAGATAAAATGTTATATGATCCTTGAAACTGCAGTGCTGTAAAATAAATTACTGGAGTTAATGAGAGAGAATCCCCCAACAGCAAAATTTAATTGCTGTTTCATCTGTTATTAGGATTAGAACCATCTTTTTGATGCAGTATTTACATTTGTTCCTTTCATGCTACGTACAATGTTTTAGCATCATAAAGGAAATGATCCATGATCCTTGAACTGCAGTGCCAGGAAAGAAACATCTGAAATTCTTAAGAGATTCTGTCTAGAAGAAGCAGCTCCTTCTGGTGCTTGAATGCCATCGTCTGATTCCAGGACTAAATCCTGATTCTCGAGGAAGTTTGCTTGTACCATCTTTATCTTTATGCAATGTGATTTCTGAATTCTAACATCAAAATTTCTTTTTTCCCCTCCTTTTCTAGAGGTGGACGACAGCATCCGGTTGTAGTTAAGCCGACGGCCCTACTCTGCTTCTCTAGTAACAGGCTTTTATTTCAGTCTTGTTTTCAGCATAAATATTTACCCATCATGAATGTAGGCAAACATTACGCCGATGTGAAGGAAACAATTTTATTTTGTTCGATGCTCTTTCTTTTACCTGTCTGTGAGAACATCTACTTCCTTTTTATATTTTGGAAGTTGACTGACTTCTCACTCTGGATAAAGATTTTCAGATTGACGTGTATAAATGCTACTTAATGCCTTTGGTACTCGGACATCGTATTCAATTACCTGCTTTAGTGAGCACTTTTAGTCAGAAGAGTATGTGGCTTCGGGGCTGTTTTTTTTTTCTTGTGGGGAGGGGAGGGGAGGGGAGGGGGGGGGTTGGGGGTGTTTAGAAAAATGTTATGATAGTACCATACTTTTGTCCACCGCATATGCCACTCATTTTCGCCACCAATAAAGTCGAACCTGAGCTTGAAAGTTCAGAGCTCCAGGGATTATCAAACTTGAAGTTTGATCTTTCTCATCTACCTGAATCTTAAATCAGATGCATGCTAGGGAAAAGATTGTAACAAAATACGTCACCATAGTTGCAATAGTTGTTTGGAAGCTGACGGCTCCCTACACCTCCGAGGAGATCAGAAGGCAGAGAAAGGGTAAGAGGTTATCATGGTGGAGCTAGTACATAAAACTGGGCAAGGTCTCCAGGCACCAAGCTTAAAACCATTGACAGAAAAAAAAAGCACTAAGAAAAGTTGCAATCAGCACATGTAAGAGACATGTCAAAGTTAAGAATCATCTGTCTCAGACGCTGTTGGCAGCGAGCATCGATTATTCCGAAAACCCACATCTTCCGACATCCTTCAACAGCTTGTGACACACTACGGTAGTTTTACTAGTCTCTAAAAACAACCAAAGCAAGATTCCCGTGGACCATAAAAATAAGACGATAACCCACGCCCATAGGTACTAAAAACACTGGCAAATCTTAAGCAGAGGATTACCATGGATCACACTGGAAAAGGGCGAGGTACACCAATTCTTTATGAAGCTGTACAGGACCTGTCTGAAACATGAACAAAGGCATCCAAAATAATGTTTATTTCATTATACATCCGCATTAGGCTCTTTCAGAGAGAGAGAGAGAGAGAAAGAGAGACCAAATTACGAGGCATACAAGTTTTTACATCACCATGTGCCAAACAACAATCATTTACAGACTTTCAGAAACAGAAACTCCAGTCAGAACTGCCTCCCTCACATAGATCAGATGATAAGGTTTCACTGCTTCAGCCCCTTGATCTGCCAGACTTCCTGTCTTTCGGTCACCTTGTCATCCCCAATCCCTTGTTTCAGCACTCAATGCAACTGCTAAAAATTGCCATGTTAAGAAGTTATGCTTGCATGTGTTGAAAGCAAAGCAGTAATGACAAGAAACAGCAGAACTAGGTAGTAGCATAGTGCAATATCAGTAAAACAGTGTTTTCTGCAGCCTCCAATTCACCAGTATTTTTGAACTTCCATAAGCTTTGATCCAGTTATTTTGAGAGGAAGATAGGTAAACCTTAGGATTTATTTATGTAGTTTTTCGTTTGGTTTTGGCTGCCCAATACAGTCCAATCATATCTTCTGGGATGGGGATAAAATGGGGTACAGGGAAATTCACCTTCTTACCCACTCAAAACCAGTTGTAACCACTGCCAATTTATATTTTCATGTTGAAAGTGGAAGCCAAAAGAAACTAAATTAAAAGCTTAGACAAACATGACGTTCAATGTTAGTAATCAACTATTGAAAGTTTGACAAAAGTCAGCAGCATTGAACATTCGACTAGGTTCAATGCCCACAAAGAATTGTACAATTTCTTTTTGTTGCATTACATGACCTCACAGGTTTTAGTATCCAGCTACTGATGCTTTCTCTCGCCCGATGAGAGGATCAAAAGTTCAATTGTCCATAACAATAAAGACGGAGTGAGCATTCGGACAGCAGTACCTAAGAGCAGCATGCAGAACTTCCAACCCTCTCTGCTGGTCCATCCGCAAGAACCATCCCTGTTGGATTCTGAGCAGGTTGAGCACGAGGTAACCTTCTTGCTGCATACAATGAAGTGCCCCAGACCATTAAGTAATAGAGGGGATGAAGTGACAGAATAATGAACCAGGAAATTTCAAGAATACAAGTGTCCATCTGCTTAAAAATAAGTAGAATATAACAATTTAAAGGAGGTACATAGTTATGTCTTAAGAGATTTTGATGATCACAAAACACCTCGTATGAGATGACGAGATTTGTTAATGTTTGATTGACTTGCAATCTGCTAGCCCTGTGAATTCCGTTGAGATATTGTTCGTTTTGGCCTACCGACCTCACAACTTTGTCCTTTTTTGACAGTAGTTGGATACCAAATCTGTCACACATCGTACTCTATACTGTCAAGATATTGTCCGCTTTGACCTACTAGTCTCATGACTTTATCCCTTTTTGACAATAATGAGCTCCATAATAGAGGCTTCTTGGGAAGGTCACCTATCCTAGGATTATTCTCCATTAAGTTTAATTAACTACGGAGTTCTTTACAAGAATTGAGCCGATACTTCAAAAGCCGTCTCGTTGATATAGAGTACAACTTAACTCTCTCTCTCTCTCCCCCCACTCAACATATATGCCTCTATCTTTTTGTTGAAAACTGGATAGTACCCTGATTATATTAGAGAAGCATACATGTCTCTATCTATCTATCACTAGGTTTAATCTTTGATTCCAATCCACACCAAAGTTAACCATGGAGAAGAGTTATAACCATTTAGTTCAGTTTTTTGTTTCCCTTTTGCGTTTTGGGAGGGAGGGGGGTAGGGGAGAAATGTTTGAAGCAAGGTGGGGGGCTATTATTTGTCGCAGGGTATCAAAAATCGTCTGGATCGAGATCGGATCGGCCGATTCGGATCGGTTTTGGGCCGACCGATCCAATCCGGGGTAACCTTGCCAGGGGCTGAGTCCAAGCCGATTCCAGGCTGAGTCCACTCGGATTTCAGACCTTATTTACCTGAACATCATTTAAGTAAATGTTATTATTTGTAGTTTCATTTATTTAAGATATTACATATAAATAAGGAAGTACCCCCATTTGAATCCAATAAAAATATAAAAAAAAATCATATCTCGTACTAATAAAAAGTCAACTTTCCCATCCAAGAAGAAAATCGTAATTTTGGTGATTCCATCAAAATAGCGTCTTTCTAATCCCTCATCCAGTCAGTCAGTAGGAGAGTGACTCCCTTGGAGAAGTCACATGTATGTTTGACTTTTTTCACCGAATTTTGATTTTTTAGTATTTTATTGAGTTTATTTGAATTATGAAATATTTAGATAGGTCAAATTATGAGGGATTAGAAAGACGCTATTTTGATGGAATCACCAAAATCACAATTTTCTTCTTGGATGAGAGAGTTGACTTTTTATTGGTAAGAGATGATTTTTTTGATATTTTTATTAGATTCAAATGGGGGGTACTTCCTTATTTACATGTAATATCTTAAGTAAATGAAACTACAAATAATAACATTTACTTAAATGATGTTCAGGTAAATAAGATATTGTACATTAGTATACACTTCACACCTGTATAAGGGGTTGATCCAGCCACCCCTGGCTTAGCTAGGATCGGCCCGGATATTCGGGATCGGCCGATTGGATCGGTTTTTGGCTGGCTGATCCGGCCCCGATCCCCTTGTTTTTGAACCTTGATTTGTCGTTCAAAAGAAAAATACTGCATAATATTTAATAGTGTACATTGAGATTCAAATATTGACCTATACGGTTTTGGAGGTGGCACCATTCCTCCCTCCCCCTCTATCTGTGTGCGTGCGCATCATACTTCAGGTTTCAATTTTACAATTCTAATCTGAAGAGGGCATTGCTCCCTTGGCAGACCATGGTTTGCCAACTTTATCTTATCTTATCTTTTTTTTTTGCTTCTTTGGAAGCATTCCCCCATTCCATGTATCTATTATTTCTTTTATAATATATACCAGTAGTACCATCCACTTTTCAGGGGAAAAAAAATCTGAAGAGGACATTGGGGATCTGCCAAGTGCCTTAGAGCCAATTAATATCATGTACAATAGTATGCTATCCAATGTTGATTTCAGCTGCGGTTCCAGTTAGTCAGTATAAGCAATATGAGGCCCACTCGTTCTCAAATTTACTGAGACAATTAAGGAACAAAATTAAACAAAACAATTTACAGAATCAGCCTGTCCAGTAACCTAGACATTAAATTACCGATACACCTGAAAACAATGAGATAGGATAATCTAAAAAATTGTGTTCAAAGTTGAAACAATAGCATGATTTATAATCAAGCAGGTTGAGAAACTACCTCAAATTTACTAATTAAATAATACCTATTTCATAAAATATGTCATTGACGTTAATTGCAGTTTTAGCAGAAGTTTCCATGAAGAAGAGACCGTTCTCCTCAGCATACGCACGTGCTTCCTGCACCAAGAAAACATTTACAGTTATAATACATGACAAGACATAGCAAGGAGATCTCATCCATGCTTGCATATATAAAATGTCTGGTAGAAAGCTATGATGTTGTAATATGCAACAGACTCAAAATATGCAAGTAATTTGATAAAGCAGACCACAATCAGCAAGCATGATGGACAGGGAAGAAGGGTCAGATTCCATCACATCAAAGATCAAACCCTCACTTTTCAAGTCACACAGTTCTGTGAAACCAGGTTCATAATTCAAAAGGTAGTTCCATACAGAGCAAGGATTTTCCTTCAAAAAGAACCTGACTGAAGAAAGAAGCAACCCCATCAAAGCTCAGACCTAGTTAGTTTTTGCATGAGAATATCAGGTCCTTTATGTGCATGAGCATTAAGTATGCCTATGATCATCATGAACCCCACCTATTCCATGAATAGAAACTCCGCCAAATATGTTCATAAATCCAAAATGTTAACCATCAGTCTTAGATAGGATCCATGCATATAGAAATATCGATAAATGGTTAATTTTGAAATGCATCTTACCCACAAGCTTAAGCCTTTAATGAACACTGCAAATGAACTCTTCCTCCTCTCACAGGATTTAACCACGCTTCATGTATTCTTTCACAAAGTTGTAATTTATAGACATCTTTTGAGTAAAGAAATTTTTATTATAATGTGCACTGTCTACTTCCTGATCAGGCCAACAAAGCAAATGATAGCCATTGATTTGACTACTATATACAGAACAGGATATTCAATAAGCAAAGTTGCAGGCAGGAGGGACATTGCGGGGGGTAGGGAGGGGGAAGGGAGTTGGGGGGGGGGGGGGGTTGAGTCCAGGCGGGGATGTTTGCCTGTGGCATGAGCCATTTTTTTAAAAAACTAGTCATATCCAAATGTACTGACAATTTAATTTTTTATTTCTCTCAATTCTGCTGATCCAGTGCAATGATGCCTTCTTTTGGAAAAGAAATCGTGGACTATACCACCAATTGGCTATAAAAGAGGGCGTACAATTAATAGAGGGTAGACTCCTCTTTGAGGTAAAAATGTGTCGAGAAAAGAGAAAATCAAAACCATTGACTACAGTGAGTTGAAATCTTTATGCGACACCCCAACTTGAACTCCAGGAACAAACCATTGGCACTTGAATCATCAACATTCTAAGACAAACGAACTCAACACCTGACTGCCATTAAAAATCCCAGTGTTCTGCTCTTTTCAAGTGCTTCAACAAATGATGTGAGGGAGGAGTTGCAAAATTTTTAACATTGTTGAGCAAGCTGAATAGAAACAAAAAAAGAGGCTTCTAAACAAAATCTGTGCCTGAAACAGAATAACTAAAAATCATTGTTAGTAAAAGAGAAATAAAAGGCTAGTTTGTGATAAGGGAAATGGCCATAATTAGGAAGGCTGGCCCTTTTCCCCGATGGTGGGCCATGCTAATCAACCTACCCAAAATTCTAAATGAAAAAGTGAAAGAGAATGGAGAAGAGAACCTCTTAGAAAGATAATAAAGAACTTAGTACAATCAGTCAATTACCAATTTTGTACAGATAACAGAAGTCATCTCCCAATGAGTAAAAGTATAAAGAGGTAATAAAGAACTTTGCACAATCAGTCAATTACCAATTTTTTACAGATAGCAGAAGTCATCTCCACTTAGAAAATTACAGAATAAAGCTAAAGTATAACACGGCACAAATGAGCAAAAGTATAATGGGCAACACCAACGATATCTAAGCGCAGAAGAGAAACAATAATAAGGAGCATAATGCATCAGTGGATGGAAAATATAGAAGAGTGGGTCAATGAACATGCCTCTGTCGTCACTTTCCTTTTGTCTTCCAAATCAGCTTTATTTCCAGCTAGAGCTGTGACCATATTCGGATTACCTGCATGCAAAATAGAGACTTTTCCAGTAAAACCCCTCTAAGAATGCACACTGGATCCAGTGAAAGCACATCCGGAATAAGAATTAAAGGACGTTGATAGGTTTCACCTTGCTTTTGAAGCTCGTCAACCCATTTCTTTGCTCGGGTAAACGAATCCTGAAACACAAATAACAAGCCAACGTCCTTACAAACCAAAGTCATTGCATGTCAACACAAGGGAAGTCCAGGAATCGGAGAAAGCCAATCACACCAGGCTGGTGATGTCGTACACGATGATGGCCGCGGCCGCCCCTCTGTAGTACATGGGGGCCAAGCTGTGGTACCTCTCCTGCCCAGCCGTGTCCCAAATCTCAAACTTCACCGTCGCATCGTTCACCGCCAGCGTCTGCGAGAAGAACGCCGCCCCAATCGTCGATTCCTAAACCCCCAAAAGAACACCCAAACACGTAAGCAAATCCACAGGACGAAAAAGGACCAACTCCGCGTGATCCCCCCAAAACACCGGAGAGATCAACGCGGAAGAAACGAAACCACAAAAACGCCCAGCCCCTCAAACGGAACCTGGAATTCCAAGAATTGGCCCTTCACGAAGCGCAGGACGAGGCTGGACTTGCCGGCGCCCATGTCTCCCAGAAGTACCTGCAGGATCGCGCGAAGGGAAACAAATCAGGACCGAGATCGGCGATCACGAGGAAGAATTGGGACGGAAAAAGAGAACTAGAGAAGTCCGGGCACGATCCGGGGCGGTTCGGACTCACCAGCTTGGCATTTATGTTGTTGTTGCCCATGGTCGCCATGGGCGCCGCCGCAGACGCTGTAAGAGGATGTAGCAGCGGAGGCGGAGGCGGAGGCGGAGGCGGAAGGACGGAGAAGAAGGTTTCTTCTGGTAGCTTCGCCTGCAAGGAAGAGAGAGAGAGAGAGAGAGAGAGAGAGGAAGTCGCCAAAGCCCGAAGGCGGAAGGAAGAAGGAGAGAGGTTGCTGAAAGGACGTTGCAATGTCGTGAAACTTTAGTGGGACCACCATTTCGACGGTGATGATTTTATTTGATTAACCCCGGATTTTCTGTTTTTTGTATTTTTTTTTGTCTTCTCTTTATTAAGGTCTGCGAAGATGTGAAGAAAAAGAACAGAAAAAGAAAAAAAAGGTGAGAAAGAGAACTGATTTAAGGAATAAATTTAAATTTAAGTAAAACTCAATGTTATTGAGTATGTTTAATGTGAAGAATTTTTGAGGAGGAGAAAAAAGTAGGAAATTACCTATTGAAGAAATGAAAAGCTCATTAAGATTTAATGCAACCAGATCCAAACATTAGTGATCTGTAATATTAGACTTTTCTTTATGATATATACTTGTCTATTTTCTTAAAAAAAGAGAAATGTTGAGTTGGGCATGGGTCGCGCCAAATTAAGTAGCCTGTATCTTAATAATACTAAGACTAGAGAAATATTTATCACACATTATAAAACGGTGTGCAGCAAATACAATTCCTAAATATTTCATTATTCTGAACCCTCTGTTTCATTTTTCAAATTCGCGTACATATTGCATTCAAAATTCTATTTATAATCTATCCTGACGAACGAGTCTAGGCATTTTTTTGTCCTATGTTTAATTGTTCATGGCACATCCACGTAAGTTGTTAAGGGTCACATCCATATTTGATCAGGATATATTTACTTTACTCGCCGTAAATGCTAATTAATGGATCTGCGATTTTTGGCCCACTAGCAAAAGATCCGCTAAAGCCCTTTGGTGGGCTGGCATCCGCATTACGAACAAGCCTGATATGATGTGTTTTTGGTTAATCGTAGGTGACATATATATATTATACTACTAAAACAGAGTTTTTTGTTTTTCGCCAAAATCTATCTCAGGACACGTGGTTGTATTATGTGTTTTTTTCTCTATCTCTCTCCCCAACTCAAACCGCTAACTTTTTCAAAATTTTGACCATGGGAGT
>CM024764.1:39328205-39528205 GCA_014218235.1 Colocasia esculenta
TTATGGTACTATTTTACCCAATTGCTACACAGTAGATTGTGAGTATTAGGCATTTTTCTCCAACCGGTCTATCTAGGGTTTCTAGGAGAACAAATTTGTAACACCTCGAAAAATTAAATGATTTAAAATATAAGAAAATAGCAAATAAAAATAAAAGTGGTGAATCAAATAAAATAAATGACATGATTAAACTCCCAAAGTGAGAAATCAATTATTTAAATCATATTGGTCCAATACAACTCTAAATGGGCCAAAGATGAAAACACAATAACAATAAACCCCAAAATTCATACCCATAATTATTCAAAAAATGGGTAGGGCAAATTAGGGCTTAAACTAATGCTAATAGGCTAGCATAGTAACCCAAATTGTGGCCAACCATGCTAAGAGCTTTCCTATGATGTAGCTACTCCAATGGGGGGAGAAAATCCCAAAATATGGAAGGTGCCATGCAGAATTCGCAGGCCACCTTTCCTAGCTCCATTAGGACATAGAATAAACCCTAAAACTATAAGAGATCATCACAAAACTTTTAGGAGAAGTTTGGCATTGTGTTGGGGTCGTGGGGAGCAAGCTAGGGTGCAGGAGGAAAGGAGAACGGCTGGGGAAAACCGAGCTTCTTCCTCAACCTTGCTCTGCATTGACCTGGGCATTTCCACCTCTTAGATCCATCTAAAGGTAGGTGATCTCGGGCCAAAACTAAAAAAAACCTATACCATCTGAAAGAGCATCGTGTCTACTTTGTTTTAAATTTAGTTTGCCCAATTTTATCAAGCATGTTCACCGTCTTAAGCGTTTTCCCTAAGTCACGCAAGTCTAGAGCTTTCTGTGTTCTTCATGCGTTTCACGCAAACTGAGGCTGAATTAGGTCAAACCCAAAACATGAAACTATCGTCGTTTTTTGTGTTAAGAGTTTTGTCTAAATGTCGTTAGATTTCAAGTTATAGGTCAATCATGAAGGGTGTAACATAGTTCTGCATTTTCAGGTATGATCAAGAACCGAGACGTATCCAGATGTCGCTATTCTTCATGCATGAATGCGACGTACTGGTACGTCGTGATTCAGTACAAGGCGACCGTGTATTACATCCCGATTTATTGTCTGACCGGTCAACCCTGACACCTCAAACTATGTGTCGCATGGGTTTCTGGACCCATCATGAACGCAACGGCATGTGCCGTCGCAATTTGGAAGTTTTCCGCCCATTCGATTCCGTACTGTTTTCATGCACGCAGTTTGAAAACCATGCATGAACACGACATTTTCTGCCCATTTGATTCAGGCCCTGTCGCGACAGATCGTTCAGTCGCGTTCTGACCTCGACGGAAGAGACCGTCGTGATTTTGTGTCTTATTACCAAACTTTATTAATCAGTGTACGGTTCTTTGAAAGACGACATCTGAATCCGTCGTGATTCAAAGACCAACCCGAGACTGTTCTTTTCGGCTAGTCAGTCAGCATGTTTAGTCTCTTAGTCTGTAAGCATGTTACTTAGTGTGCATTGGCCTAAAAGTGATCAACCCATTTAACAACTATAATGAGATGAATATGATTCTAATGTATATTATGAAGTGAAGGATCTTATGTCATTTGATTATCATCTTGTGATCTAGCTTGATATGAAATTGTCATAATAAGAATGTGATATGAATCTGTGGAGAATACATGTTAGAATGGACTTGCTTAGTTTAAGCTTTCCTATTATGTTACTTGCTTATTGCATGTGGACTTTCCTCATTTACATGCTTTCCGAGGTTTCCATATTTTGTTCATCCGTTGCACACATGATTAGGAAAGTTTTGTGACACGACATTTACACATTTGCATGATTAGGCACACCCCTCTTGGGGAATTGGGAGCTCTCTGCCGGTCATTCCGTATTGGCAGACTAGCGATCTTTTCCCTAAGACCTCCGTAAGTCCCCATACTCTATGGATTTCCTCATAGAGACCAAGCTGGTTATACCATGAAGTACCCTGGAGATAGAGAGCACTTGTACCGTGTGCGATATGTCATTAGTCATCCTCTTGTCAAGACATTAAAGAATTATGAAACATAAGATACGTCGTTATGCTGTCCAATTGATCTCTCGAGCTTTTGTCATACCTTGAACTCTATGAATGATCATGTCCCATTACTATGAGCTTGTTATTGAAAATCTGTGGCCATAATATGAATATGTTTGATTGGCACAATTTGGGACTTTGGTCCATTTGACTAATGCCTGTGCAATAAGGGCCCTGTCTGATCCTGGGGAGGAGCGCCCCAACGTACTTATTTACCGCAGGAGTATGGACTTGTGGTGCTTGGCATGGCACTGATATGTGTGCAAGATTTGTGTGAATGTGCCTTCGTTTGATATGATAAGTTTGATATGATACGTATGATCATGTGAATATGTGAAATCTGTGTGAGTATGGCCAATCCTTGTGATACGATCCTATTCTTGAATTACATGTCCCATGCATATGAAAGTCAGTATATGTTTCATTATGACATCCATTCTATTCAGCTATTTGACTTGTTAGAAATGCATGCATAGTCGTCATGTTCATGTTCAGATCTTGCTCATTTAAAATGTTAATCATGTATATTAGTGCCCACACAGTGAGATGTAAATCCTACTGGGCTAGTTTGCTCACCCTATCATCCTGTCCATTTCAGGTAGTGATGAGGATCTCGTGGACTCCGATGGGGCAGGGCATGAGTGAAGAGTACCCGTCATACGAGAAGTTAAAAGTTTAGGAATAGATGTTTGAGTAGTTATGTAATAGTGAAACATTTCCATGGAGCTTATATTTGAATAATGGACCCTTTAGTTGGTTCAGTTGATGTATGATTTTAATTAGTTGAATGGAATGAAATAAAGAGTACTTTTGTTGACAATGTTATTGTCTCAAGTATGTTGTTATATTTAGTTGATACTGTGAGTTACTCAACTGTGATACTTATGTTCGTATCGCTCACGCATCCCGATATTTATTCCGCTGCTAAATGTCGGGTCGTGACAGTTGGTATCAGTGCTTGAACTCTTCAGGTCCAAGGGAATAGGAATATAGAATGAAACTAGATCATACGAGTCAAAATCTGTCATACCTAATGTGAGCTTAGGTAGAGCTATGGGTATAGGAGTCACATGTGTTATCCTTAAATGTCTAACTTATATTATTATCTTGAAGGTACTTACTACCTCAATGGCTGCTGAACGAGCCCAGGCTAGAAACATGCAACAAACTTTACAAAACTTGACTCAAGCAATATTGCAAGCCACTCAGGGCGGGGGAAACTGCGGAGCCGGTGATCTCCGTCGGAATTTTTGAAGTGTGGATCCACCTAGATTCGAATGAAGTACTAACCCGGATGTTGCTGTACATTGGGTTAAGGAGATTGAAAGAATCTTTAGGGTCATGTAATGCACGGATCAAAACAAAGTACTGCTGGTGACCTTCCAATTGGAAAAGGATGCCAGTGTAAGACCCGGCCCTCCTGGGCCCT
The DNA here is from genome assembly GCA_014218235.1 of Colocasia esculenta. Taxonomy (NCBI): domain Eukaryota; kingdom Viridiplantae; phylum Streptophyta; class Magnoliopsida; order Alismatales; family Araceae; genus Colocasia; species Colocasia esculenta. Next base: position 39,331,702 of record CM024764.1, read on the forward strand.
TGGCCCTATCTTCGCGGTCGCGGCAGACACCCTGGTCGCGCCAGGGGTGCCCGTCGCGACATGGATTTGTGGCGACAGACCTGGCCATCACGACATGGTCACGACCGGGGTGGGCGTCGCGTTCTTCTCGCGGCGTCTGGAGGCGTCGTGACTGCTTTTCTGACATACGTGACCGCTATCATGTCTGTCAGAACGGTCGTGTCGGGGGGCAGGTGCATATAGCGTTGACACGACCTGGTCAGCCATCGCATTTGCTTTTCTCGGTCTTCGAGGTTTGGCCGCTTTTGGGGTCACGCCGGGGGTGGGCGTCGCGACACGGTCGCGACGGCTAGGGGCGTCGCGACACTGGTGTTGTCGCACTGGGCCGACCCATCACGTTTTGAGGGTCGTCGGTTTAAAACTGAAGGCGCGCCCCATTCTCCCCCTCTCGCCCTCTCTCTTCCCCTCCTTCCCCCTTCTTTCCCTCTCGAACTCCCTTGCGGTTTCTCGCCCGTTCTTCATGCTCGTGGTGCTCGTGCTAAGGTGGTGGCATCTTGTTCGTGCAAGGGATGTGGTCGGCTCTTCTTGTGGAGGTAGGGACCCTTGATCCTCTCGCCCTAAGCATGCTCCCCTCCCTCTAGAGACGGTGTTTCCTCATGGTTTGGGGTTGTGGGGGTGTGAGGATCATGCTCGTGCTTGAGTGAGGTTTCCATCGAGCATAGATTCTCGTGAATCCATTTTTGTGGGGTTTTAAGGGTGCTTGAGTGATTTACAGCTTTCATATATATTGCACATGCTCCCCTCCCCCTCGTGGAAATATGTGTATCGTGTTTTGGGGTGGTTCCTAGGAGGATTGCTCCAGGCCCCCCTCGACTGAAGACGCGACCACTATAGAGGTCACGATCTTGTTGCGATGGCCTGACCGGTCGCGACATGATTGCGACGCTCTTGAGCGTCGCGACGTGATCACGTCGGCTAGGGCTACCGCGACATTGTCGCGACAGGGTAGGGCATCGCGACAAGGTCGCGACGGCCCGATGCGTCGCGACTACAACCGAGAGACAAGTTATGGTCTTGTGAAGTTCCGTGTCTTGTGGAGTCTTCATCGTTTCCGCTTTTGTACTGTACCCGTGGCACCTGTGCTAGTTCCCTAGTACCGTCCTACACTAGTCGTCGCCCGGTGCTCGACACTTGAGGGCTTGTCCCATAGAGAGGTTGTTACTGTTGCCTGGGACCCCCGTCCTCGGGAGCCAGTTGAGGGAGTACTCCGGGCTATGAGCGTGCTCGAGTTGGCAGCCAAGTAGGTAGACTCTGGAGCAGAGGGGAAAATGGTGGTTAGGACAGCAGTGTTGAGTCATTTGCAGAGCTCTCGTAGTTGGTCTGGGACGCCGAGGTCATTTTGAGGAGTTCTTCCCGGTGCAGTCCAGCTAGTCCTTTTCTCACTGCCTCGCTCTTTGCAGCCCCGAAACTTCTTAGAGAGGCCAGGCGTGGAACCGTAGTCCAGCCAGACTACGGCGGTTACTGTTGTGTACTTTGTGTCCTACCTCACTCTGACGAGACGTGAGGGTTAGGACCTGGGTCGAGGATGAGATGCCGGTGGACGCACCTGACCAGTTGACTAGTGGTAGCATTTTCCGTAGCTAGTGTTCCTTGTCCAGATGGAGTTTCCTCTATCTATGTTTGCTAGCCGTGTGGTGGTCACGATGAGCAGTGGTACAGAGTTTCCGACTGTGTTGTACTTTTGTACCGTGCTAGTTGTAGCTTTGCTTCCGCACTTCCGTTCGTAGGTAGAAGATATAACTACTATTATTTATTTGATATATATATTCTTCTGCCTGTTAGAGCTAGTAGGAGATTGGTAGTCCCTACTAAGCTTCTGTTGTGAAGCTCATCCCTTTCTTTCTCAGGTGATACTTCTCAGCAGCGGCAGGGTGCGCACCGGGCGGACGAGATGGGGTGGTAGTGGAGGTCCCCGTAGCTAGCAGTGGTTTCCCCTCTCAGTGTACATCACCCTCGGGGTATCCCCCTAAGGGACTTGTTATCCCCTGCCTTTACTTGTACTAGTGTGTGTGTTGGGACTGTACTTAGAGCGGTACACAGCGGTCTCGCTCTTCTTTCTGTTTCCGCGTGTGCACTTCTAGTTTAGCAGTTGACGTTTACTTCCATTACATATCTTATTAGATTCATATTATAGCCCTTCCAGGTCTCTAGATCCGTGGGCAGCGACCGCGAAAATCTGGTCCTCGGCATGGGCTGAGGGTCAGGTTCTTGGGGTCGTTACAACCAGGGCATGGTGGGAGTCAGTTGAAGCGACTCTGGAAGGACAACAACTAACATGGGCACAGTTCATTGAATGTTTCAACAATAGTACTTCTCAGAGAGGGTTCAGGAGCGAAAGGCAGCCGAGTTTGCAGCTCTAAAACAGAGGGGACTAACTGTGGCCGAATATGAGGCCCAATTCTCTTGTCTGTCCCGATATGCCGTTCACTTGGTTGGGACAGAAAGAATGAAGGCAAAATGCTTTCTGAATGGCTTGAGGCCCCAGTATATCACCCAACTGGCGCCAATGGACATTCAAACCTATGCTGACATGATAAAGAAGGCGTAGTTACTGGAAGACGCCATGGAGACTGCTGAAAGAATCAAGGGAATGTCTGTGAAGAGAGAGCAAGTGTCTACTACCGGAAAGTATCAACCGACCATTGGGAGGAAATGGCCCAGTGGTGGTTTTATTGAACAAGCCGATAAGAAGCCGAAAGAATTAGGCAAGCAGTTGGTAGTGGCAAATGAGGAAAGATGCATGCATTGCGATAAAGCTAGTCACCGGTCAGAACAATGCTGGAGAGCACAGGGGAGATGTCTGCGCTATGGAAGTCGTGGCCATAGGATTTCTGAATGCTCAATGTTGAAAGAACAAGCCTCACAAGAGAAGCGTTCTAATGGACAAAGGAGGGAAGGCCGCTTACAAGCTATTCAGGAGCCTGAAGCTGTGGAAGAAGGAGGTGTGGTTGAAGGTACACTTACTATTCTTTCCCGTTCTGCAATTGTTCTATTTCATATGGGAGCTACTCATTCCTTCATATCTCAAACCTTTGTTGACACCTTGCCTGTAAAACCCGTCCCAATGAAATCCGGAATAGTTGTGTCAACCCCTATTGGTCCTGGCACCAACCTTAGAAACCATTTGCCATCTAGTGAAGTGTTGATTGAAACTCAAAATCTACCTGCAAATTTAATATGCATGGACATGGAGGGTTATGATGTGATACTAGGAGTAGACTGGTTGTCTGAATATGGGGCTAGTGTCAATTGTAAGAAAAGCCAGGTAACATTTAGTCACTACCCAAAGCTAGTGTTCTCAGGAGATAGAAACCACAAGAGACTGTCCCTCATCTCTACACTACAAGCCAAAAGGATGACGAGGAAAGGTTGTATGGCCTTTTTAGCTGCTGTTATCACCGCAAAGAAGGAAGTCAGGATTGAGGACATCCATATTGTTAGCAAGTACACTGATGTCTTTCCCGAAGACATGCTAGGAATCCCTCCTGAGCGAGAGGTCGATTTTACCATTGAGTTGATCCCTGGAGCAGCACCAGTATCCAGGGCACCATATAGAATGTCCCCCGCAGAACTGAAGGAATTAAAAGAGCAACTGATGGAACTTCTAGAGAAAGGAATTATACGACCAAGCACATCACCATGGGGTGCACCTATCCTCTTTGTCAAGAAGAAAGATGGGTCGATGAGGTTGTGTATAGATTACATGCAACTAAATCAATTAACAATCAAGGACAAATACCCCCTGCCAAGGATTGATGAATTGTTTGATCAACTGTCTGGAGCTAAATATTTCTCTAGGATAGATCTCAGATCCGGCTATCATCAATTGAGAATCAAAGGAGAAGATATACACAAAACAACCTTCCGAAGCAGGTACGGGCATTATGAATTCATTGTTATGCCTTTTGGACTAACAAATGCCTTTGCAGTTTTTATGCAACTGATGAATAGCATTTATCGCCTATATCTTGATAAATTTGTGGCAGTATTCATCGATGATATACTAATCTACTCCAAAACAAAAGAAGAGCGTGATGAACATTTTAGGATTGCATTACAAATTCTGAGGGAGAATAAATTGTATGCCAAGCTAAGTAAATGTGAATTCTGGCTTGAGGAGGTATCCTTTTTGGGGCACGTGGTAACCAAGGATGGTATCTCTATTGATCCATCAAAAGTAGAGGTTGTGTTGAAGTGGGAAAAACGACAAGCGTTACAGAGATCAGGAGCTTTTTGGGATTAGCCGAATATTACCGAAGATTTATAAAGGATTTCTTAAAGATTGCAGTGCCAGTAACCAAGCTGACCCGGAAGGAAAATCCATTTGTGTGGACCGATAAATGTGAAGAGAGCTTTAATAGCTTGAAGAAGTGTCTGACTACTGCTCCTATCTTCGCCTTACCCACTGAAGAGGGAGGATTTGAAAATTTATTTAGATGCTTCTGGAACAGATCGAGGATGTGTCTTAATGCAACAAGGAAGGGTAATAGCATATGCCTCAAGACAATTGAAGACCCATGAAGTAAATTACCCTATTCATGACCTAGAGTTAGCAGTCGTAGTGTTCGCCCTTAAAATTTGGAGGCACTACATTTATAGTGAGCAATTCAAAGTCTTTTCTGACCGCAAGAGTCTGAAATATCTATTCTCATAGAAGGAACTCAATATGAGGCAAAGGAGGTGGTTAGAATACCTCAAAGACTTTGACTTTTCCATTCAATATCACCCAAGAAAAGCTAATGTAGTGGCAGACGCTCTAAGTAGACAACTTGGAGCTATGCTAGCTAGTATGATGCTGGGCGAATGGAAGTTACTTGAACAATTTGCAAGTTTGAATTTAGACATGGGAAAGAAGGAGAAACAAGTGATGGTTTCTAATATCCAAATACAGTCTGATTTACTAACTAAAATCAAGGTGAAACAAGGAGAGGATCCCTTCTTAATCGAGATTAGAGAAAATCTAGAACAAAGACCATATTTTTCTCTTGCATCTAATGGGAGATTGCTATTCCGAGGCAGAACATGTGTCCCTGATCATGGGGAACTCAAGAAGAGGTTGCTAAATGAAGCTCATCAGTCAAAGTACACAATTTATCCTAGATCAACAAAGATGTACCAAGACTTGAAAAGGTCTTATTGGTGGCCGAATATGAAGAGGGATGTGGCCGACCATGTGGCATACTGTTTAACATGCATGAAAGTCAAGGCTGAGTATTTTAGAACAGCCGGTGGATTGCTACCACTATAAATTCTGGAATGGAAGTGGGATAGCATCGGTATGGACTTTATCATGGGATTACCCTAGACTAGAGGTGGTATAGATGCAATATGGGTTATAGTTGATCGATTGACTAAGTCGACTCATTTCTTGCCGATTAAGAGCACATGGTCAGTAGATGCGTTGGCTGCAATTTATGTTAAGGAGGTAGTTAGATTGCATGAGGTTCCATCTACTATAATATCTGATCGGGACCCTAGATTTACTTCACACTTCTGGAAGGGTTTACAAGCAACAATGGGTACCAAACTAAATTTTAGCATTGCCTTCCACCCGTAGACTGATGGACAAACCGAAAGAACCAATCAAATTGTGGAGGACATGCTTCGTGCTCTTGTGCTAGATTTTAGAGGACGATGGGATGACCAGTTGTACCTAATGGGGTTTGCATACAACAATAGCTACCAGGCAAGCATAAAAATGGCACCGTTTAAAGCCTTATATGGCAGGAGTTGCAAATCACCCCTTGTTGGGAGGAGGTTGGAAAGAACCAATGGGTTGGACCCGAGTTAAGCGAAGCGACTATCAGAAAGGTTCAAATCGTCAGGGAACGTCTGAAGATAGCGCAGTCAAGATAGAAAAGTTATGGAAACAAAAGAAGGAGAGAGCTGGAATTCCAAGTGGGCGACCATGTTTTCTTGAAGGTATCACCTTCAAGGGGAATCCAAAGATTTGGGATCAAGGGAAAGTTGAGTCCCAAATTTATCAGACCTTTTGAAATTTTGGAAAGGGTTGGTTAGGTGGCTTATAGACTTGCACTACCTCCACAACTGGCAAAGGTGCACAATGTATTCCGCATGTTCATGCTGAGGAAGTATCTATTCCATGCCGACCATATGATTAACCATGAGGACTTGGAGATTCGGGAGGACCTGGCCTATGAAGAGAAGTCGATTAAGCTACTGGATCGGAAGTTTCAACGACTCAGGAATCGTACTATACCTATCGTGAAGGTCCAATGGAGTCGAGACGGAGTTACAAGTGCTACTTGGGAAATATAGGAATGAATCAAGAAAACCACCTAGAACTATTCTCAAGCACGATACTATACCATTATGTATAAATTTGGGGACCAAATTTTCTTAAGTGGGGGAGGATGTAACGCCCCGAAAAATTAAATGATTTAAAATATAAGAAAATAGCAAATAAATAAAAGTGGTGAATCAAATAAAATAAATGAATGATTAAACTCCCAAAGTGGGAAATCAATTATTTAAATCATATTGGTCCAATACAACTTTAAATGGGCCAAAGATGAAAACCCAATAACAATAAACCCCAAAATTCGTACCCATAATTATGCAGAAAATGGGAAGGGCAAATTAGGGCTTAAACTAATGCTAATAGCCAAGCATAGTAACCCAAATCGTGGCCAACCATGCTAAGAGCTTTCCTATGATGTAGCTACTCCAATTGGGAGAGGAAATCCCAAAATATGAAAGGTGCCATGCAGAATTCGCAGGCCACCTTTCCTAGCTCCATTAGGACATGGAATAAACCCTAAAACTATAAGAGATTGTCACAAAACTTCTAGGGGAAGTTTGGCATTGTTTTGGGGTCGTGGGGAGCAAGCTAGGGCGCAGAAGGAAAGGAGAACGGCTAGGGAAAACTAAGCTTCTTCCTCAACCTTGCTCTGCATCAACCTGGGTGTTTGCACCTCTTATATCTGTCTAAAGGTAGGTGATCTCAGGTCAAAACTAAACAAAACCTATACCATCTGAAAGAGCATCATGTCTACTTTGTTTTAAATCTAGTTTTCCCAATTTTCATCAAGCATGTTCAACGTAGTAAGCGTTTTCCCTAAGTCGCGCAAGTCTAGGGCTTTTTGTGTTCTTCATGTGTTTCACGCAAACTGAGGCCGAATTAGGTCAAACCCAAAACATTAATCTTCTTCTACTAGTTGTCCTCGTCATTTTTAATGTTAAGAGTTTTGTCTAAATGTCATTAGATTTCAAGTTATAGGTCAATCATGAAGGGTGTAACATAAGGGTGTAACATAGTTTTACGTTTTCGGGTATGATCAAGAACCGTGACGTATCCAGACATCGCTATTCTTCATGCATGAAAGCGACGTACTAGTACATCGCAATTCAGTAAAAGGCGACCGTGTATTACATCTGATTTTTTGTTTGACCGGTCAACCCTGACACCTTAAACTATGTGTCACATGGGTTTCTGGACCTGTCACATGCCGTCGCGATTTGAAAGTTTCCCGCCCATTCGATTCCATACTGTTTTCATGCATGCAGTTTGAAAACCATGCATGAACGCGACATAGGAAAGTGTCGCGATTCAGGCCCCATCGCGATAGATCATTCAGTTGCGTTCTGACCGCGACGGAAGAGACCGTTGCGATTCTGTGTCTTATTACCGAACTTTAATTATCGGTGTACGGTTCTTTGAAAGGAGACGTTTGAATCCGTCGTGATTCAAAGACCGACCCGAGACTGTTCTTTCCGGCTAGTCAGTCAGCATGCTTAGTTTCTTAGTCTGGAAGCATGTTACTTAGTGTGCATTGTCCTAAAAGTGATCAACCCATTTGAAAACTATAATGACATGAATATGATTCTAATGTATATTATGAAGTGAAGGATCTTATGTCATTTGATTATCATCTTGTGATCTAGCTTGATATGAAATTGTCATAATAAGAATGTGATATGAATCTGTGGAGAATACATGTTAGAATAGACTTGCTTAGTTTAATCTTTCCTATTATGTTACTTGCTTATTGCATGTGGACTTTCCTCATTTACATGCTTTCCGAGGTTTCCATATTCTGTGACATGACACTTACACATTTGCACGATTAGGCACACCCCTCTTGGGGAATTGGGAGCTCTCTGTCGGTCATTCCGTATTGGCAGACTAGCGATCTGTCACGTACTAATAAAATTCCATTTATTAAACATGACAGATGATGAACATGAGTATTAACATAAACGCAAACACTTGTTTAGCGGAAGCTTATTACATAACACTCCTCATTTTAGTCTAAATGAGGAATATACAAAAGAAAACTGTAGCAATATTACATTCCAACTATTCTAAAAGAAATAAAAATTGATGACTCGCAGGATGACGGGCAGTCCCCTCAGCACACACATCCCCCCTTACACTTCATTCTCATCTGGACAACCTGAAAAAGGTAGGAAGAATGAGCTAACTAGCCCAGTAGGATTCAATTCCTTTAAACAAAAAGGACTCAAGTATATAATCACAGGACAAGAATATGAATATTGCTAACATTGAGTATTAAATGGAAGGACGAATGTGTCCACTGATTAACATATGTAATGGAAATGTAGAAGCATAATCACACATTCAAGATAACACTTAAGTTCTGGTTCAGATACATATTCACACACACATGTATGACATGATGACTAATCAAGCACGAAATGATGTATGCCAACATCCACTTGTCCTTATCGTTCCCGCGCGGCCACTAACGAATTCGGGTGCTCTCCCTAAGACTGAACCAGCCCTTATTTGCCCGGCATAATTCTTAAATGAGTCCAAGACTCACAATTTGTCATCATAGCACATTCATCCTTGTAATGGATCAAGGACATACAAGGATTCACTCAAGGTTCACACTCAAAAACTAAGGAACTCTGTTCCTTCACTGATTACAAGAAGTGATGGTCTCAGAAGGTCCATTATGTTCAGAAATTTTGGAGATGATTCATGACAAAGAGAAAAGAAACTTGATGAGTTTTTAGTAGAGGTTTAGGTGGTAGAAACATCTAAGAAAGAGTAGGCATTTGGTTAGAACAATTGGGTATAGTTCGGGTCAAGAAATGGTTCATGGTAGGTGCCAAAATAAAAATCTGGAACTGACAGTGGTTGTTGACAACCAGAGGGGTGGTTGTTGACAACCAAGGCTTTCCCAGAGGCTGGTTTCTCAGTCTGACAGTGGGCTGTCGACAACCAAAGCTTTCTCAGTCTCAGCCTGACAATGGTTGTCGACAACCAGAGGGGTGGTTGTCAACAACCATGCCTGGTTACATTTTCTGGGCTCTGGACAAAGGGCCCTGTCGACAGGTGAATGCAGAGCTGTCGACAGGTGCTATGTAGGCTTCTAAAAATTGATTAAATCCAACTAGAAATTGTACTACAAAGCTTTTCTATCATTCCTAACATGATTAAGACTTTATCCAAGTATGATCTTAGCCTCAAACATGAAGCTAACATGACAAGAAAACAAAAGAATGGACATGGAATGTGATTCACATAAATGGTTAACATGATTTCGGAGTTGCACAAGTTATGATGGAAGAAAGAATTGTATTGTCTCCCATGGCCAAACACTAAATCATAAATGATGAGAAGCTTAATTCTTACCATGGGACTAATTTCCAAAACTGGAAATCAACAAATTCTTGGTAAAGGATCCCTTCAAACTACTTGAACTACATTGAAATGTAGGAAGAAGAGAATAAGAGTAGAAGGAAAATCCTACAACCACACAACTAAAACAAGACTAAGGGATGGGTTCATGGTTTTTCAAAAGAGAATTCACAGTCTATAGCAAGTAAGCAGGTGATCATGACCTTTTTAACAAAGGTGGGGGTCAAGGATTTAGAAAAGAGAAGAGATAGGAAGAGAATGGAAAGAAGTTGAATCCTACCCTATTGAAGAAGATGATGAAGTCCAGATGCCAACGTAGCAGCTTCCAGTGCAAGTTACCCTCACAAGGTTGCAAGCTCAACTACTAGAAGAGCAACACCAGTAGCTCCTCCAGCAGCAGTTCCAGCGGCAAGAAGCAGGAAAACAAGAGTAGAAGGGGTACAAGAACCAGGAGAATGAACAGAGATTTGCGTTGGGAAAGTTTACAAGCTGGTTCCACAGTGAGTTTTATAGCCCAATTCCGTTTCTATGCACAATGCCACGTACGATAACAGGTGTTGGGAGTAAAAACCCCTTTTACCTCCCACAGACACCTAGTTCATGCATTCCCTGCAAGTTACACATGGTAACTAACGTGTTACCTTCTCTTATAGGTGTGCTGGCCTCCCTTAAGCCTTACACGTAGGCATAGTAAAAAATCCCACAAAATCCCTTCCGTAATTCACCCATAAATCAGCTGGTCATTTAATCCTTATGCAAATCTATCCAAACAATGTCCATTTGTCGTGAAATTTAAACCATAAGCTAATTTAATGGTTTTTCTAATTATGGTGATTTTTATTTAATTTTTATATTTTATTTTACACTAGGTGAAAAATCACCCGAAAAATAGTCGCGTCGACTGTACCTTGAAATTCTTACGTTGAAAAATTAAACTAATTACATTTCTGACTTCTCCACATTTTCCTGGAAATTATGATGTTCTCGAATTTTTATTTCGTTGTCGTTTTTCGGTGTCGCCCTGTGGAAGCGCGCACCTCTATGTACGACAATGGGCTAACGTTCGTTACCCTTAATCATACCCAAATATCAATTATATTAATTTAATACCGTCTAATGTATAATAACCATATTATTTCTATTTTCTTAACACTTTGAATTTATGGGGCGTTACACGATCTTTTCCCTAAGACCTCCGTAAGTTTCCGTACTCTATGGATTCCCTCATAGAGACCGAGCTGGTTGTACCATGAAGTACCCTGGAGATAGAGAGCACTTGTACCATGTGCGATATGTCATTAGTCATCCTCTTGTCAAGACATTAAAGAATTATGAAACATAAGATACGTTGTTATGCTGTCCAATTGATCTCTCGAGCTTTTGTCATACCTTGAACTCTATGAATGATCATGTCCCATTACTATGAGCTTGTTATTGAAAATATGTGGCCATAATATGAATATGTTTGATCGGCACAATTTGGGACTTCGGTCCATTTGACTAATGCCTGTGCAATAAGGACCCTGTCTGGTCCTTGGGAGGAGCGCCCCAACGCACTTATTTACCGCGGGAGTATGGACTTGTGGTGCTTGGCATGGCACTGATATGTGTGCAAGATTTGTGTGAATGTGCCTTCATTTGATATGATAAGTTTGATATGATACGTCTGATCATGTGAATATGTGAAATCTGTGTGAGTATGGCCAATCCTTATGATACGATCCTATTCTAGAATTACATGTCCCATGCATATGAAAGTCAGTATATGTTTCGTTATGACATCTGTTCTATTCAGCTATTTAACTTGTTAGAAATGCATGCATAGTCATCATGTTCATGTTCAGATCCTGCTCATTTAAAATGTTAATCTTGTATATTAGTGCCCACACAGTGAGATGTAAATCCTACTGGGCTAGTTTGCTCACCCTATCATCCTGTCCATTTCAGGTAGTGATGAGGATCTCGTGAACTCTGATGGGGCAGGGCATGAGTGAAGAGTACCCGTCATACGAGAAGTTAAAGGCTTAGGAATAGATGTTTGAGTACTTATGTAATAGTGAAACATTTCCATGGAGCTTATATTTGAATAATGGACCCTTTAGTTGGTTCAGTTGATGTATGATTTTAATTAGTTGAATGGAATGAAATAAAGAGTACTTTTGTTGACAATGTTATTGTCTCAACTATGTTGTTATATTTAGTCGATACTCTGAGTTACTCAACTGTGATACTTATGTTCGTATCGCTCACGCATTCCGAGATTTATTCCACTGCTAAATGTAGGGTCATGACCAAATTATGCTTACTACTCAAAGGTATGTGTCTCTAAGCCAAACTCTCATTAAACTTGTACATTCTTGCATACATATGTCTAGATCATGATCATACTATTTTCCTAAATTTATGTCTCGATGTTTCATCGAATTAAAATCAGTATCATCATAGTGTATTTCTATCCTGTAAAACTCTTGCACTATCCTAATAGTCTTCTACCTCTCGCATGAGTATTTTTCAGATCGAGCACTCAACATGAATAATATTCCTCTTTTAGTCTACTTTCAAACAAGATTGAAATCTCTCTGTTTCATGATGTGTGTAGAGAGCAATGATTGAAATATCTCTACCATGTTACTTTACCATAGTCTATCCCATAGAGTCAAGTTGACCTAGTAAACGTGATTGGTTTTCTAATTTCTCATTATAGTAGATAGCTTAGTGAGCTAGGAATCCAATGAACTTGGTTTCACAATTTTTCATGCTCTATACAGTGAGTTATAAGCCCTAGAAGTGCCCCCTGTCACCCCAGTCTAAGTAGGAGTCAAACTTTGGCAACCCAAAACACTTGTCCAGAAGGCGACGGGTCGACATGTCGCGTTCAGAACATGATAGTAGCTTGTCGCAACCCTCACTCTGCATAATGTTGCTTAATTGACCATAACTTTTTCTATAGACCTTGGATTGACGAGCCGATTTCTTTTTGGATTCTTTATTCAAAGTGCTTCAAGATGGTATATTCATGTGTGAGATTTGTGTTGTACTCTATAGATTTTAATGATAACAAAAATACTAAGTTTAACTCATGTTAAGAAAATCACAAAAACATTGAGTGTAATTCATGTTGATGACCCAAGCATTTGATTTATGTTTATTTAATTTGAGGGTCTAAATTGTGTGTTAAGTGTGCAGCATTTTTGTCCAAAAGTCACATTTGAAGTGATCAATAAAAATCCCAAGACTTGGACAAAATAGAAAGACAAGACAAGAAGAAAGTTTTCAGAACTGATAGTCGGACAACTGACCTGGTGAAATCGGTCAACCGATTATCAAAAAGATCCAGATCAGGAGATCGGACGACCGAAATGTGGAAATAAGTTGACCAATAATGAAAGGCCAATCGATTGAAGGACAGCTAAATCGATGGACAATCGATTGTGGAACAAGGGCAATTAATGGACAATCGATTGATGACCAAGCAGAAGTTGGACGACTGATTTGGTATGTTTGGTCAACTGACCTAGCTAGTACTGGTTGGCAGTGGGACAGTCGAAATTTCGGACGACCAACTTAAAGAAATCGATCGACCGAGTGTCCAGTCGAAGCACTAGTCAATTCATCAATCAAAGCCCAGTCGAAGCAAAGATGAAATCGGATGACTGATCCGATGAATTCGGTCGATCGATTTCGGTGTTTTTCCATACGGACTTTTCTAAACATAGTCCTATGAAGATCCAACTCTTTCCAAACGTACAAGGACTCTTTAGGATTATAAATACAATGTGTTCCCATGTTTTGGAAAAAAAAGAACACACCTCCAAGAATCCAACTCGAGCCCTAGAGTTCAAGAGAGGATCATGAAGCTTTAGGAAGAGCCAATAGATGCTCTGTTCCTGTAGAAGCCTGATGAATGAGTCTTCATCGTCCAGAAGCCTTCCAGATGTACCTAAAAGGTGTTCTTCATCAGAAAGGTGTGGACTATGTGCTGCTACGTGCAAGCCTCTGTTCTGAAGCTTTTCGAGAATTACACAGCAAAAATATTTGGATTAAATTCGATATTCAGAGATGTGAGCAGTCGGTAAATAAGCCTCTAGCTAGTGAGCAATAGATGTGTATCGACTTAACATAAGAGTCCATATAATGAACATAACTAACTCTCATTCATTAATTCATAATATTGAGTACAACTTCATTGACTTTAACTAATAAAGACTCAATAAAAGGGAAAATTACATGAGATTGTACTCCCTCACTACCTACTACATCTTTTAACTCTCAAAGTAAAATAAGGATAGACATTATGTTTGGAAAACACTCATCACTCTGACACATTCCCCTCAAAGTCTTGTCCATTAGCTTCTTCATCAATGTCACCTATGAAGTTGAAAAGTAGGGAATGAGCAAACTAGTCCAGTAAGATTTATATATCAATGTGCGAGCAATGATATAAGTGATTAACAATTTAGAACTAGGCAGGCACGATTAACTAGATATGCATGGATGATAAATCTTTTTAAACACGATACATGAACAAGATAGATTGAACAATAGTGATCGAATAAGATCTAGAAATGAGGTAACAAGATAGACCTAGTAGTAGAACACTATTTACAAGCACGCAAGATATCACTTAATTGCAGGAACGCATGATGTCAATAGTTTGCAAGAATGCAGGATGGCCATATCACACAAACAAGCAAGCACGCACGAGTGAGAACGTTTGACACTTAACACATAATCAGTCACGAAGCCACTAATGTGCACTAAGGATCTATACCACCTTGGAATGCACACTAGGACACGTGTATGTGGTTATTGTATCTAGCATTCAACACAACACTATTTCCCAGCACAGATACAACACCAGTAATTATTATACCCCATGATTAACAGTATATTTATGACTCGCTGTCATTGGGGCTAGACTGGAGCCATTGGACACTCGCCATGCCCGATCAACATCTCACTATTTTCAAATGTAGATACCCACAGTCATTCATGGCCAATAACAAGAATTTCAAGAAGTATACATTGTAATATCATGTGCATGATGATTTCAAGAAGACATGTCATGTGAACATGATTTCATGATAACAATAGTTAAGAGAGAATTTCGGTAGCACAACAGCACAATTTACACTTTTAGTTAACTCTTTACATTAATGGCTTTGGTCTATAATTATAAATCCACACTCATGAGAAATTGACGAGAGAGGAAGTACACTCAATCTTCTGGGAACTTCAATGGTATAACCAACTCGATCTCCATGATGGAATCCGCGAAGTACGAAGATTTACAGAGGTCTTAGAGAAAAGGTCACTAGTTTGTCAATATGGAATGACCTACAGAGAGTTTCTAATTCTTCAAGAAAGGGATACCTATATGTGCAAGAGTGTAGTTAGAACGTGTCTCAATATCACAATCCACTGGTTTAAAACAAGCGGAAAGCAAGTAACATGATGACACAATATAGAACATGCAATTATATCAACATGCTTTGCAGTATTTTAACATGACATTCATTCACTTTAACAAGTTAGATCATCAAGATGAACATATCAATCTCAAGAGGAATAGATCAAACAATTAAGAATAATTAGAATAAACTTTTAGATCTTTGTCTTTTTCATGGGTTGACAAGTTTTAAGCCACTGGACAGACTGAACAATGCATCCATAATACATAGCATGCAAGACTTACTCTTTAGACTGTAAAAATAGGTCTCGGGTAGGCTTTAAAATACGTGACAGGTTTAGTCGTCGCCTATTACAAATTCTTAAACAGTTAAAATAAGTAAGTAGTCGGCTGTCTAAATCACGACGGGGGTAACGGTCACGTTTAGAGACAATCGGTTTGACCAATCGATTTCTGGACAGAAATGTGATGTGACACATTGATGCGTTCATGGCAATCGGTACAGAAACGCGATGGCCATGAGGGACACATTCAAGGGCAATCGGATAGTGTATCGATTGATAACTCAGAATCGCGGCGGTTCTGGCCAACGCGTTCACGTGTGTTTGAAAAACAAATGCCATGCATGTAAATCGAGGGCGGGAAAAAGTCTAAATTGCGATGCATCATGCGGTCGCGTCTCAAATATGCACTAAAAGCTAGATGGCACACAGTTTGATGCTATCAAAACGTGTCGAAATGAATAAAAATGTGACGGTAATGCCTGTCGCCTTTAAGGTAATCATGACGAGTTAACTTGCCGCGATACTAGTGTATGAAACACGACGTTTAGAGTGGTCGTAGTTTAGGGTTTCGGCCCGAAAATAGGAAAAACGCTGCAATCATGCATGCAACGCTGGCGCGCCTTCAACGGGAGATGGTCACAACACAAGGTTGAGTTCTATCCTACCTATAACTAGAGATCCAAGGCTCTTTGGACAAAACTATGAATATGAAAATTGTAGAGGATGATGAGTACAAGAGAACTATGGTGTTGGGTTGACCTAATTTGGTATTGAGATGCGTAAATCATGTCATGAAAGCTAAAAGCCCTAATCATGCGCGATGTTTGGAAAACACTTAATACTAACAGCATGGTCGATGAAAATTAGGGAAAACATGTGCATATGAAACTAAACTCGATGAACTTTCACATGGTATATGATTTGTGCATGTTTGGCCCGAGATCACCTACTTGTGAATTCTCTAAGGATAGGTCTTCTGCAGGTCGATGCAGAACGACAGCAGGGGAAGATGGCTCCGGTTGGGGGCTATCTCCTCCTCCTCTGGTGCTCTAGCAGTCCTCCTCACGACCCCAACAAATTGGTCCCTCGTCACCAAGGGTTTTATGATGAGTATTTAAATGTTTAGTGTAGTGACCCTGAATATTTATGCCCAATAAGACTCCATATCCAAGTCCGCCTCCCATGATCAGACCGAAGTCTCGCAAGGGATATCTCACACAAGTGTCCAGTGGGAATATAAAAGACAACCACAAGAGTATAAACCACAAGAAAATATATGTGTTTATACTCATTTCCACTATTTACATTGTCCCAACACATTATCACATGTCCAAGAGAAAAGTACAACTACCTAGGGCATACCTCAAGGGAGCAAAGCTCACACTAAACACAACTACAACTCAACTGTTGGTGGTACAAGTCTGCCACAATGTTGCCACACGTCAAACCCACAACAAACCCTAAAATGAACTGTAAGGGAGTGAGCCTCAACAAGTCACAGGCTCAACAGAGACCTCCCAAAAACAACAACTAGAACCTAAAGAGACCTCAACCACAAAGGATGTCACTGGCAACACCGATAGCCAAACCACAACATAATTTTATCAAACATAATTAAACTGCAATTAAAGAAAACTCATTAGCTAACACAATCTTCAAGAACTAAAGAAACCGATAGGACTAGTATAGAAATAATAGTCCACAATGACAACAGAAACACCTAGGCCACAAGCCTCACAGGTGAACCACAAACACAAGGGTAACAGGATTGTCAACAAGGAGCTAGTCCACCACACTTGGAAACAACGAACACACTACAAGACTACCCTTAAAAGGGTACAACACAACAAGTGGAAGGTCCTACAACACAACCTCCACAGAGCACAGTTCCACCTCCACACCTGAAAAGGCTGGTGCATGACGTACCACAACAAATGACTACCCATACAGGGTATATGTACCTACCACCATGAGATACCACCAAAGAAACCACAATCACCACAGTGCCACAATAGGACACACCAGAACAAGTCGGACTACAACCGGTGAGTCACCACTCACAAGTCGCAAGCACTGGCAAAGCATGAGTCGAAAAAGAATGACGTCACCACATGAGAATGGACTACTGGTTCATGACGCCAGTATCCAACCCGGACAACACAACACAAGAACTACCTCTCAGTCTCTCAGTCAAGGACGAAAGGTCCAACTGTCGCTCCACAAGCACATGGTAAAGCCAAAGAATAATGGAGCCTAACCAACACCACACATGTAGACCACACAACTGTAGGCCCATGCCTGGAACCTTTAAGGACTCTGGCCCGAGCTTCCTAAAATGAGGCACTGGAAACACAAGACTAGCTGGGGACTAGTACGTCTACTAGTGTCCGTCCCCCAACCACGAGCCCGCTACAAGAGATCAAACACAACCACAACTCACGAGTCGCTACCTCATTGCCGTCTTTCCCTCCGCCAGACATACAACTCAAACATAGGAGTGAGGATGTCCAAGAAGACGACATAGACCTCGATGGTACACACAATATCGGACAAACCCTGAGCACAACAAACACAATATGCCTGGCTCACAAAGAACTTGGGGTACCCGACTAGAGAGGAATTCCGGAATAGGCGTCGGACCACCACACTCGGCCCATACACCAACCACACCGATCACTTAGCATACTGGTAAAACTTATATCATGATACGCATACTTAATTGGCTCGTCATTGGTCACCATGTGACCTCCAAGCAACTATACACTATTATACACATGAACCACATAAATACATAATAACCTTGCATGTCATTGGTCATTCCATGACCTCCATGTCAACACTAAGCCACAATGCACATTAACCACATAATTAGCATAATCAACACAATTAACTTAACTTCCTAAGTAATCATAATCCAAACCATTAAACCTATAACATGCTTAACACGAATAACTACATTAACATTACTATCATAACTTACTAATTAACCACAAACCAATTCATTAACTTAAACATGCTTTATTGATATAATAACAACTTACACAACTTATCAGCACCCTAGAAAGCTAGGGCTAGGTCAACACCAGACCATCACAACCCAACCACCACCAACAAACCTCAGAAGCTGAAACGCGATGGACACAAGCGTCATCTTTAAGAACACGATAACCTGTCCAGACACAATTCCAAACTAAACGCGATAGGGCCCGACGTTGCGACCATTACGTGATGGCTCGATATGTCGCCTTTAGGCCAAATGGTCAAACACTGACAGTCAAAGGACAAATCGCGACGAAATGACACGTCGTGACAAAGACCATACCAAGCCATACACCAAATCACGATGGACCACACTGACGCGTTCAACAAGAACGCGATAGGACAAGTGGTTGCGTACACACCAATCGATCCATCATCGATCGGAAGACATGAACGCGAACAAAATGCGACGGTTCAGTCCGTCGCCTTCTTAGGCAGACGACTGAACCCCCTTCTTTTGTCCAAAAACCATCCACACACATCATGCAACTCACACAGAAGCTCACAAAACGAAAGCTGAACTACCACATGCTATCATATCATGCTTTTAAAGCATTAAACCCATTAAATAACACAAAGTAAGAGAGGAAGTCTCCCTACTAACGTGAAGAATCCATAAAACACGAAGAACACCACATCGTCGGCCTGCCCACGCTCCGGATGCCCTCCTCGCATGGACCCCACGCTTGACCAGCCACTAGGATGCCAGAAAACTCCACAGGAGCTCCCCTCCCGTCGGATAAAGCCAACCCTGCTCTGTCTAGCCCGAAACAGAGCATTAAATTCACATTCAAAATTGCGATGGAGGCAGACGTCGTGTTTAACATGCATTAAATGTGATGGACCAAACAGTCTCCAAACGCGCCACGCAACGGAAGGGCGGTTTGGTGAATCGCGACGTAGGAAGCCGTCGTGTTCAAAACGCGACGACATACCCCGTCGCCTTCTTCACTAAAAAACCTGCAAGCTATATGGGCTAAAACTCAAGGCCCACAACACTCACACAAGACCCGAAAGCCACAACCAAGGCTCATTGACCCCACATTGGCCATGAGCACCATGCCAGAACCATTAAACACGAATCCACACGATTGCGATTTTACATTTAGGGTTGTTTAGGAGTCCTAATGTAACTAGAAAATAAGGTTGCGGTTCTGGCTTGATCCCTTCCTTGTTTGAGGGATTCCCATCCCAATTAGAGTATGTGAGCTATTAGGAAACCTCATGATATGGTTAGGCACGGATTTGGGTTGATTTGGAAGTCCAATTGTCTTAGTTTTGTCCTAATTGCCCTTTCTAATTTTCTGCCCAATTTGAGCTACGAGTTTTTGGGATTTAATACTAATTGGGCTTTTATTCTTTGGGCTAAGAGTGTGTGTTTGGCCCATAATACTATTTAATAATTCTGGTTGTTAACTTTATTCAATTTGTTTTCTTATTTTTCAATTATTAAATTTCTGGGGTGCTACATTTCTACATCGGCTAGTTTTACATTGTGCATCGTCAGTCAAAGATAGATACAAAGGCCGAATCTTTTTGTGATAGGAGAACTCTACACCTTACTGTTTAGATGGGTATCCTCCTATTCATGTTCTTTTATCTGTTCTTTATTGAACCCTGAACATATCTGTGTGTCCGTGGTCAACTGTGAGCATATCGTTGTTTGTTGGTGTGTAGTGCTACGCGCATACACACTGGGTTGTCTCGTCCCTAGGAAACAAGGTGGGGTTCGTGTTGTCTCCGTAAACAACTATGTGTGTGGGTTTTTGCTTGTACTTGGGAAACAAGCTAGTGGAAATCCTCACAGAGATGTGGGGTAGTGGATGTAGGCGCACACGTGGGTGTGTTTGCTGAACCACTCTAAATCCTATGTGCATGTGTGGTTTATTCCATATCATCTATCTCCCTTCTACACGCTAGGATAGTTAGTTTCGACTATATACTTGTTTTATTCCGTTGTGCATTGTGAACGTGTTTTTTCAAACACCCCACAAAGAGTGATTATAAAAAAAGGATTTTTAATTAAAAAGAAATAAAAAGCGTGGGGGAAAGGAAAAAAAAAAACATGCGTGTGTGCACAATATGGAGGTGTGATCGCCAGGTATGCGAGGGTATTGAAGGAGGCGAGCAAAGAAGACGGATGTACTTACCTTCACCCGAAGATCGCGGGAGTGTGACTGCGGGTTGACTTCTACTACTTCCACCGGCCGGACAGTGAAGACGATTTAGCTCGAGCGGTTACCTTGCAATAGTAAAGACAAGAAACACGTGAAAGAGGATTAGACTATGGCGTGCAGCTTCAAAACCAAACAAAATGAAGGAGAAAGTGATAGCATGGGTGTCAACACACCTCGTGGGAGTGGTGTTAAACCCCTCAAATGTGTAGGTGTGGAGGAAATGATGTGTGTGTGTGTGTATATGATGTGAGATGAAATGAAGAGATGAAATAACAAATCAAAATGAAAAGAAGGGGAGAAGAATGGCGATGTGAGCCGCTGTTGGAACAGTCGAAGTGGAAGAAGAGAACTCCTCCCGCGCTCACTCCGATGTGCGTGAAGACAACCACTCCGAACTTCCAAGGAATGGGTTGAGTGGCGTGAAATGGGAGTCCTCCTTGGCTCGGAATGTGAGTCTCCGGTGTGGCAGGGCTTCATCGTAGTGCTTGGGTTCTGCTCAAAACATTGGCCTCGAGGGTCTTTTTATAGGGAAAAAATACTGAAATCGCATCGGACACAGTGGGCGCCTATCTCATGAATCATGTCCAACTAAAGCGCCGAGATTACCAAGATCCACTTGCTCCGATTAACCATTTTCAAACATCGATTATAGTAGGTTTAAGAATCGCGTCGGCATTACCCGCCGCATTTCTAACACTTCCAATTTGAATCAATTCTTTCCAAATATTAATAAATGGAAATATTGAATCACATCGGCCTAAACCACCGCGTATTTGAATATAATCATTCTCTGATGGAAATCGATCTTCATATGATGGAAGGTTAGAAATGCGTCGGACCATATGGACGCGGTTCTAATTAGCAACAAAATCTTTCCAAAAACAATTTTGGAATTTGCCATAATTCAAAAATGGAAACTCTTAATTGTGGCGGCTTGATAAGACGCGATTCAAAACAGAGTAAGAGCCAGAAAAGAAAGTGTGATGCGTGTCGGTTTTACCCACCGCAGATCGAGCCTCCTACAAGGCATCCACTGTGTCAGACGCGAATCACTTAAGCTCAACAGACCCCTTAGAAAAATTCCTAAAAATAAAAAAAATAGAAAAATCACTCAAGAGGTTAATTGAAGAGAGCCACTTTGAGGCATTGCGATATAACATGAAATTTGCTCGACATGTTGCCAAAATGGCGTGTCTACATGCATATCACATAATAGGTTTGATTTAATCTATTCTGTGTAAAAGAATTTTGTATTGAGCGATAACCAATTCACCCCTCCCCTCTTGGTTGTTCCAATTCAACCCTCCCCTCTTGGTTGTTCATCGCATCCCTGTACATCAATTGGTATCAGAGCAGAGCTCTTGATCTAAAGAGAGATCCTGTTTGCGATGGCCAACAAAAGATATGTGTCTAAGGGTCATTCTATCAACCGTCCACCCTACTTTGATGGCAATAATTATTCTTATTGGAAAAACTGTATGCACGTCTTTCTCAAAGCCCAAGATTATAAGATCTGGAAAGTTGTGAGTAACGGTCCTTACACACTGCTAGAGGATGAGGAAAAGTGGACGAAGAATAACATTAAAAAATTCAAGATAAAATTTAGTGCCATGAATATAATGCAATGTGCTATACACCCTGATGAGTATTCCTGTGTTTTTATGTGTAGCTCAGCCAAAGAAATGTGGGATAAACTGAAGTTAATTTATGAAGGCACTTCAGAGGTCAAGGAGACTAAAGCCAACATCCTGGTCCATGAATATGAGATGTTCATGATGAGCCCTGTGGAAACAATCTCTGATATGTTCGCTAGGCTATCCAACATAACCAATGGACTAAAGGCACTTGGGAAGAACTACACAGATACAGAGATAGTTCGTAAAGTTCTGTGGTCCCTCTCACTTGCGTGGCACACCAAGGCCACAGTCATTGAAGACTCCAAGAACTTGTCAACCCTTACTGTGGAGGAATACTGTGGAGGAATTGATTGGGAGTCTTATGACATATGAGATCAATCTGAAGTGGGAGGAGGCCGAGCAACCCATGCTTAAGCAAAAGGATGTGGCTCTCTAAGCCAAGAAATCAAAGACATATCTTTCTGAAGAAAACTCCTCAAGTGAAGATGAAGAAGAAGTGGTTAAGATTGTACGAAGCTTCAGAAATTTCTAAGAAAGAAAAGGCCACAGTATGCAAAGTTTCATATGGACTCCAAGGGCAAGAACAAGTAAGAAAACTCTCAGAAAATCAAAATTAATTTGCTATGAATGCCAATAAATTGTGCACATAAGATCAGAATGCCCAGTATTTCTGAGAAAGCATAACAAAGAGAAGAGAAGCTCAAAGACATGGTCGCCGCCTGGAGCGATTCCGACCAGTCTGTTGCCCGGTTGGCTAACCCAGAGGGGGGGGGGGGGGGTGAATGGGTCTTTAAATAAAATTTATCTGATAAAACCTAAACTCAAACAAACATAAAGAGTTCTTGGAAGGGATTAGTAATGGTTAGTAAAAGCAACAATCACACGATAAAGACAATCTCACAACACACAGATTTATCCTGGTTCGGATCTCCTCTCCTTAGGAGTCCTACGTCCAGTCCCTGAGCAACCCTCAGGATTTCACTAACTAGGGTACAGTCCCCCTATGGACAAAAACAACCATCCAGCTCAGCTGGTCTTCCTTCACTCCTGAAGGGAACACAACACCCTGGTACCACCAGGTCTTCCTTCACTTCTGAAGGGAAAAACACCACCCTAGACACCACCAGGTCTTCCTTCACACACGAAGGGAAGAACACAAGAAAATCTTGAAGGAAATGACTAGCCCCTAGATCAAGCTTTTACAAAACTCAATCTGAAGCTACAAGCACTGAGAGTCAAAGATCTACACAATGTGGACTCTCTCAGAACTAATCTAGCTCTTCCTTGATTTTTCTTCTCACAGCACGAGGAGCTAGGAGCCAAGATCGAAAGGAGAGAATTTCTGGCTCTAGTGATCTTCTGAAGACTTGAAAGTGGCAGAGTTCTAGACTCTCTTGAATGTCAATAATGCTTCCTTCATGGATTAATTTTCTGTCTTCGGAACTTCGTCTTGTATTTATATCTCCAATTTGAATGAGGATGAAGAGATGACCGTTGTCTCACAGCTTTGGTGTACGTTAGACTGAAGGATCTGTAGAAACTTCCTATCGACAGTCTTTTGTTCTTTGGAGCACGCAAAGTGATGAGATCTTCTTAGCTGGCTTGAAGTTCTTTCTGTGTCAGATGTTGTAGGATAGTATATCCTTAAGATTCTGCAAGGTTGAGCTTTAATGGTAGACAGCTATACTAACTCCAGATGTCAATCAACGTTAGAGCAGATAGACACAAATATGGTAGTGACAGTTTATCGTTCTAGAAGATGCATGCAGAGGATACACGAGAATGAAAGATATGTTCTGTATCCATGTATAGATACGTTCAGTCTTTATTAAATGCATGGCAGTCAAACAGACGTGATGCGACTTTGACTATTCAACGTAGCTTAAATCAAGGAAAACATGACTTATGCAGTCGTTATGAAAGTCTGATAGAATCGTTATGATCAAGTTGCTGTAGACTCATAAGAAGTCGTTATGATAACTTATGAAATCGTTACCACAACCAAGTCGTTCTATAACAGATGATATAAGAAATCGTTATGAAACATGGCAAGTCGTTCTGATTCTGAACAAATCGATATGAAACACTTATCAAATCGTTATGAGATGCAAGTCGTTGTAGCTTTCTAAAGAAATCGTTACGATGTCTTACAGAATTGTTGTGATGAGCAAGTCGTTATAACTCTCTAAAGAAATCGTTACGATGACTTACAGAATCGTTATGACGAGCAAGTCGTTATAACTCTCTAAAGAAATCGTTACGATGACTTACAGAATCGTTATGACGAGCAAGTCATTATAACTCTCTAAAGAAATCGTTACGATGACTTACAGAATTGTTATGACGAGCAAGTCGTTATAACTCTCTAAAGAAATCGTTACGATGACTTACAGAATTGTTATGACGAGCAAGTCGTTATAACTCTCTAAAGAAATCGTTACGATGACTTACAGAATCGTTATGACGAGCAAGTCGTTATAACTTCTGAAGGAGTCGTTACGATAACTTACAGAGTCGTTATAATGAGCAAGTCGTTATAACTTCTGAAGAAGTCGTTACGATAACTTACAGAGTCGTTATAATGAGCAAGTCGTTATAACTTCTGAAGAAGTCGTTACGATAACTTACAGAGTTGTTATAATATCGACTTGTTTGACACAGCAAGGTTATTCAATCTTTCAAGTAAATCGTTGAACTTGAGAGGAAATCGTTATAGCTAATGAAGGAATCGTTATGGCTCTTCTGAGAAATGATGTATGTAAGTATTTACCACAAATGCTTGACTTTCTTTGTGCTTAAGGCTAAATAAAACAAGCTTAGAAAACTTTTGACAGGTTTTGAGCATGTAATTAATTTAAAAGTATATGGGGATGGACTGTTCATCAATCATGACAAGAATGTAGTTAACAGGACACATGTAGGTTAAACATTCTCCCCCTTTTTGTCATTAAGCAAAAAGCAATAAGAAAGAGACAAAGGATAAGAGACAATGAGGAGAAAGAGCACAATTCATTCATTAAGGTTGAGGAGGTACAGGCAAATAAAAAGCAGGAGAGAGAAGGGAGGCATAATGAGAAATAGCTTCCCAGGCCTGCTCTTCCTGACGCTTGAAGAATTGCCTAAAGGCACCACTCTCAATGGAGAAGGTTGGTCCCATGGTTGGAGCCATCTTGGATAGATAGATGCTGCGCTGCTTGGTAAGAAACAGGTCATATTCATCTGGATCCATGGAGGAGCAGATGATGAGTGTTTTACCAAAACTTGCACAGGCAAGAAATTGATCCATGGTGACAGGGTAGAATATCTGTTTCTCCTTGAGTTTCTGGCGAAGAGCTAAAAACACCTTGTACCTTTCAGCCCAAACTTTGTAGGGATCAAGGACTAGATGGATCGAGTTCATATCCAAGAAGGTGGCAGGAGAGACAGGAGCTTTTCCTTCCCTGGCCTGAGCAGCATTCAGATGAGTAAGCTGTTGTGCTGACAGGGAGTAAAGCTTGGACCAATCGGAGGCATTCAGCCTTTCACATTCTGAGAGGAGAGGGGCAAGAACATCAGATTTGACAAACCCTCTATGATATTCCCGGAAGAGAAATCTAGGAAAACCAACTTGAAGACCTTTCTGAATCTTGATTCTGCCCATGACTCTAGCAAAACGCTCAAAAATGATTGAGCCAATCGAAGATTCCATGATCAAGAAATGAATCTGAGGCAGGAAAATCTCTTCAGGTAAATGAAGAGTTGCAAAATCTACTCTGATTTCCTCAGACTGCTCAGAGTGGGTAAGGACCTTGATGGCTCTCTTGAACTGCTAAGCTGAACTTCAGGCAATATATTGAGATACCTGTAGTTGTTGAACATTTGGAAATGCCTGACCAGCTTGATGAGCTTCTGAATAGCAGGGGCCCAGGTGTTCTGGTGGTGAAACTGGAACTACTCAGAAAGGGTCAAAGAGTGATCCCTGGGAGGAAACCTTGCTGCCTTAGCCTGAAGAAAGCGATTGTACAAATCTTTATGAGATTTAGCCCATTGCTCCTCAGTTTTGGAGTGGGCTGAGGAGAAGATTTTGGATTTTTCAGCTTTAGACAGAGGAGTATAGGGAAGAATGACATCTAAATGGTCAGAGAGGTTAAGAAAAGGAAGATTGTGAAGAGTGGCAAAAACAACCTTTTGAAGGTATTCTTTGTACAGTGAGGTATGTTTGTGGGTGACTGTAAGAGAAAACCACAAAGGAGGGTAAAGAGGAGAGGTGGAGGAAGAAAGCTTCCGTTTCTTGGAGACAGTACTGGAAGAGTCTGTCTTGGAAAGGTGGTCTCCTACCTTTAGCACAGACCTAAGGATAACCTCTTCAAACTCATCCTTAATTTTATCAAGAAAGGGAGAGTCGATTTGGACATCCGTAGGAATAATAGTGATAAAGGAGGGAGGAGCAGGGGGGTTGAGAAAGGCATCAGAATTGAGAGATCCTACTTCTGGAAATGAAGATGTACCAGAAGAGGAGGAGGCTCCAGCTGAGGATGCTGGAGGGGCCTCAAATTCTTGAGAAGAAGAAAGATGAGAAGTAGAAGAAACAGGAGAGGATGTGATAGGATGAGGAGGAAAAGGTGTGGGAGAGGAAATGGGCCTGGATCTAGGCTTTTTGAAGGGAGGTGGAGCAGGTGGAGCTGTGGAGTTAGAGGGTGGAGAAGGAGGAATGGGAGTGTTGGTAGAAGTGGGAGCAATGGGTGGAGGATCTGAAACCACTTCTTCAGGCAAAGGAGGCAAAGGATCCAACACTGCCGGCCCTGGTGGCCCTGATTCCAATACAACTGGCCCTTGTGGCCCTGAGTCTTCAGCTGGCCCTGATGGCCCTGACTCTTCAGCTGGCCCTGATGGCCCTGACTCGTCAGCTGGCCCTGATGGCCCTGAGGGTTCGGCCTCTGCTGCTACCTGGGCTTCATCTGCTGGGGCTGCTGCTGCTGACTGCCCGGAGGGCTCAGGTACACTTGAGTGAGGCTCCTGAGCTGCTGGAGGAGCAGGAGCTTGAGCTCCAACTGCCTGAAGGATGTCAGATAGCATATTCTTCATGGTCCCCATTTCCTGATGGAACCATGTCATGGCAGAGCGAATCTGAACCAATTCCTTGCGGGCTGAGGCTTGGCTTAGAAAGATGGAATTCACATCAGACTGAAGTGAACAAAGCAGCTCACCCTTAACATCCAACCTCTCAATCACAGGTTTTAAATTGATGACAATCTTTTGCTTGACCTGTCTTTCAAATGGTGCATCAGCTAAAAGGGGTATTTTAGGAGCTATATCTTTCTCTTTTTCCTTTGTAGCTGGAGGAGGTGGATCATTATCCTCATCAGAACTTGATGAACTAGCTGTCTCCCCTTCTCTGGCATCCAAATTTTCAGACTCTCTCTGGTCTTCCTCCTGATCTCTGGTGGCTGGAGGTGCAACATCTGGTGTCTCTCGGGATTGCTCCCCCTCAAGTGGAGCATCTTCTGCAGCGGCACCAGTCTCCCCCTGACAGGGAGCATCCATTTCCATCGAATCATCCTGAGGATTTTGCTGCTCTTCTTCCACTGGACCTTCTTCAAAGATGCGGCCTGATACCACAGACTCCTCCATAACAGGCAAGATGTCTTCTGGGAGAATGTCCTCAATTCTCCTTTCAGCATGAAGCACAACTGGATCTGCTGCAGCTGGCCTGTCTTCTTCTGCCCTCACTGCTGTTGCTGCCTCTGATTGATTTCTGGCCATAGATGGCCCTTCCTGCTCTGTTTCTACAAGGACTGGAACAGAACCTGATTCCAGTGGCAATTCGGGCATCACAGAATCTGCCTCCAACTGGGATTGAGCAACTGAAGGCTCACCAATGAGTCCTTCACCTTCTGCAACTGAGGCCTTGAACCAGACCCCATTGACTACTGAAAAACCGCTCTTCTTTAAATTTCTGGACCTGATAGCTTGGCCCATCTTCTCCACAACTGCCCCTGAGACATCTACACCAAGTGTCTGAAGATTCTGGTGAGTAAATGGGCATAGGGCAGGGACACATTCAACTTGCTTTTAGTGTCCCAAATCTGCTCCCTGGCAAATTTCATTCTCTCTATCATCACTGCGCCATATTGATTTCCTCATTTTTAATGGCCCAGTACATCAGGTCGGAGTCAGCCTTAGTGCAAGAGGAGAAGGTTGCACTTCGGGGAACCAAAATCTGACAAACAATAAAGTGAAGGAGGCGGTTGAAGGCACTTAACTGATTGATATCTAGCTTGCCATCCCTCATCTTGAACCCTGGCCCAACAATCCCCAAACCCTTTTCTTGGGTTTCTACTGAATGAATTCCACTGAAACCGGATGTGCTTACTCCAAATAGCATCCTAAGCAATTCCTGGTCGATTCTGATTAGGGTGCCCTTGACTGAAGAAACGAGGGCCCCATCTTCTTCTGTTCTTAAGCACACAAAGAACGCCTTTACCAGGTCCGGATAACTTACCTCTGAGCAAGTGGTAAGCCCTTTCCACTTCATTGGTTGATCTTCTCAATGATGCTGCTCATTCCATTCTTCTGCAGATCTGAAACATCTACTTCCTTGTGACCACAGAGCTTTGTCTTCACAAAGGTGAAACGCTCCTCCTGCGCTGGGGTGAGGTATTCGGCGCTGTAGCCACCCACACTGCCGGCAATAGCTGGTGCGGCCATGGATTCAGGTAGGAGAAGGTTTGAAGGGTTGAAGAGAAGGGTGACGAGAAGAAACCCTCAAACGATTTCGCGGGAAGGAGATGGAAGCTTCAAATTTGCAGAGGATAGAGGCAAGAGTCGCTAGGGCATCGGCTCATGCGTCGGGACGAAAGAGGGGAAAAGGTGAATGAGGAAGAGGAATCGTTAACGCATCGATTTAAAGAATATAAATGCTCCAAAAGGTGAGGCGTCAGAAAACGACAAGCGAGGTTGACCGCCTTGAAGGACTATGACTTATCGGACGGAACGCTTAAACTGAGACTTTTGAATTGATTTTGCCACAAAAGGAGAGAGAGAGAACCTTCTTAAATTCTGAGAATTTTTATACCAGCTTTAAATGAAGATCTTTTCACAAAATACACATGCCTAACTCCCTTCTAAGAGATGTAAATCTCTCTTCAGGTAAGGCCTTTGTGAAAATATCTGCTAGCTGATTGTTTGTATCAATAAACGATATTTCAATATTGCCATTTGCTACATGATCACGAATAAAATGGTATCTGACCTCAATATGTTTGGTCCTGGAGTGCTGAATTGGATTTTTGGTGAGGTTGATAGCGCTGGTGTTGTCACATAGCAGAGGAATTTTCTTGACTTTGAGTCCAAAATCCTCAAGCTGTTGCTTTATCCATAAGAGTTGTGTACAACAACTTCCAGCAGCTACGTACTCGGCTTCAGCTGTAGATAGTGCTACTGAATTTTGTTTCCTTGAGGACCATGAGATTAAACACCCTGCAAGAAATTGACAGCATCCACTGGTGCTTTTTCTATCTACCTTGCATCCAGCATAATCAGCATCAGAATATCCTACTAATTTTACATCACAGGAGTTTGGATACCATAGTCCTAGATCATGAGTCCTGGCTAAGTATCTGAAAATTCTTTTGACAGAAATTAAATGTGATTCTCTAGGGTCGGCTTGATATCTAGCACACATGCATACACTAAATAATATATCAGGTCTACTTGCGGTTAGATAAAGTAATGAACCTATCATACCTCTGTAGATCTTTTGATCTACCTTCTTACCATCCTTGTCACTGTCCATCCTAGTTGATGTACTCATTGGTGTTGACAGTGGCTTGGTGTTTTCAAATCCAAATTTCTTTAGCAGTTCTCTGGTGTACTTTGCTTGACAGATGTGAGTTCCTTCCTTTCCTTGTTTGATTTGAAGTCCAAGGAAGTAGTTAAGCTCTCCCATCATACTCATCTCAAATTCTCCCTGCATTAGCTTTTCAAAATACTTGCACAAGGATTCATCAGTAGATCCAAAGATGATGTCATCCACGTAAATTTGAACCAACAGTATATTTTTGGCTTTTGTTTTTATAAAAAGAGTGCTATCTACTTGACCTCTACTGAAACCATGTTTTAGGAGAAAAGAACTAAGTCTTTCATACCAGGCTCTAGGTGCTTGTTTTAAACCATATAAAGCCTTATGCAATTTAAAAACATGATTCGGAAAGTCTGTATCATCAAAACCCGGCGGTTGTTCCACATAAACTTCTTCTTTTATAAAACCGTTTAGAAAGGCAGATTTAACATCCATTTGAAATAACTTTAAATCTAATGCAGAAGCATAAGCAAGTAAAATTCTAATAGCCTCAAGTCTAGCCACTGGTGCATAGGTTTCATCAAAATCTATGCCTTCCTCTTGACAATAGCCTTGAGCCACCAGTCTGGCCTTGTTTCTTAGAATTACACCAGATTCATCCAATTTGTTTCTGAACACCCATTTAGTGCCGATCACAGGATGGTCTGATGGTCTAGGAACAAGTGACCATACTTGGTTTCTCTTGAATTGATTTAATTCATCTTGCATTGCTATTATCCAAGATTCATCAGTTAAGGCTTCATCGACTGTCTTAGGCTCTAATTGAGATACAAAAGCAAGGTAATCACAGGGAATCAAGTTACCTCTTGTCCTTACCCCTACCGATGGATCACCAATGATGTTTTCAGGTGGGTGATCTTTCTTGTATCTCCATTCCTTTGGAAGAGTTTCATGAGAAATTTCTTCTTGTTGCATTTCTTCCAGAGGCGGATCATCCTTGTCTTCAAGTGATGTGTCTTTCAGTTTATTGGACAGTTCATCTGCATCATCATTATCACTTTCTACTTCCTTTCTCAAGGAGGGATTAGTTTCATCAAAAATAATGTGTACAGACTGTTCAATCAATAAGGTACGTTTATTAAACACTCTATAGCCTTTGGGTTTAGAGGTGTACCCCATGAAGATGCCTTCATCTGATTTGGCATCCAACTTACCAATATCCCTTTTTCCGTTGTTGTGAATAAAGCAAGGACATCCAAAGGTTCTGAAATGGCTGATCTTTGGCTTCTTCCCTTTAAACAGCTCATATGCAGTCTTCTTCAGGATTGGCCTGATCATGACTCTGTTGACAATGTAGCTGGCTGTGTTGACTGCTTCTGCCCAGAAATATCTTGGTAACTCATATTCACAAAGCATGGTTCTTGCCATATCCAAGAGAGTTCGGTTCTTCCGTTCGGCTATACCATTTTGTTGTGGTGTCCTTGGTGCTGAGAAATTGTGCTGAATTCCTTGATCATCACAGAATCTAGCAAACTTTTCATTTTGGAACTCACCACCATGATCAGATCGAATGGATACTATACTGAACTTCTGATCTTTCTGGACTTTCTTGCTGAAGCTAACAAAATTATCAAAAGTATCATTTTTGTGTTCTAAGAATGATACCCATGTGAATCTTGAGTAGTCATCTACTATAACAAATCCGAAATTCTTTCCTCCAAGACTGGTAGTTCTCATTGGCCCAAATAGATCCATATGTAGGAGCTCTAAGGGTTTTGAGGTGGTCACCACCGTCTTTGACTTGAAGGAACTCTTTGTGTGCTTTCCCTTAGCACAAGGTCTGCAGACACTTTCTAATTTACTATTGATTTTCGGTAGACCTTCCACAAGATTCCTCTTTCTGAGCTTGCTCAAGCCATCCAAGCTGCAGTGGCCTAGCCTTCTGTGCCACAGATCAGTTGATTTGTCTTTGCTGGCTGCCAGACACACATTTTGCTCTTTGAGTTCTTCAAGGTAGAGCACGTACAGATTCTTCTCTCTATTTGCTTCAAAGATGACTGCACCATCCTTTAGTATGCTGCATTTTGACTCTTGAAATTTGATTTGATGTCCTCTATCACACAGCTGACTGATACTTATGAGGTTGTGCTTTAAACCTTTGACTAACAGCACATCTTCTATGACTGTTTTTCCTTTGCTGTTTACTGAACCACTGCCAACTACAGTTCCTTTTCCATTATCTCCATAAGTGACTGTTCCTTCTTCATCTTGGAGATGGGAGAAAAGCTTCAGGTTTCCTGTCATGTGCCTTGAGCACCCACTATCCAAATACCATTTGGATGCTCGAGGATTAACCTGAAATAAAGACATCAAGATTTAGGTACCCAAGTTTTTTGGGTCCTGATGGGTCAGTATCATTACTTTTACTTTTTATTATCCACTTCTTATGTCTTGTTGGACAGGTGGATTTTAAATGTCCTAGCTTGTTACAGTGACTACAGCATGATGTTATTGTTACTCTTTCTATGTACTTAAAATTCGCTTTATATGCTACATCTTGTTCTGGAGTGAATTTAGGAGTTGGATATTTTTCAGGATAGATCATTTCTTCTTCATTAACTGGAGGTATGTATCCTAAACCTCGTTTGTTCTTACCAGATCGTCTAGCACCCTTTAGTAATAAGGAGTTCTTCCCATTTGTAAACTTTTCTAAGGTGCTTGCAAGTGTATTGTTTTCTTCATTTAATTCTTTTACCGTTTTTCTTAAATCATCTGAGCTTTCCTGTTTTTCTAATTTAATGATTTGATTGTTCTTGTCTTTTAAGTTTTCACATAATAGTTCATTTCTCCTCTTAAGCTCCATTATCTGTCTTTCTAGTTCTTCATTTTCAGATTTTAAATCTGAGTTGGTATTTTCGAGACAGGTGATATTTTTCTTGCTAAGCTTAAGTAATTTAGACACTTCTTTATACTTATCGTAAAGTTCATTAAAGGCACTTTCCAAATTATCGGAATCTGAATCATTACAGGAATCAAAAGAGGAATCAGAGGTTACCTTATCCCCGGTATTTACCATAAGAGCTAAGTTGGCTTCTTCTTCTTCACTGCTGGAGCTTGACTCACTGTCTGAGTCGCTGCTGTTTTCCCATGCAGCTGCCATGGCTTTCTTTTTGTATCTTCTGAACTTCTTGGAGCTGTCCTTCTTTTTGTGATCATTTTTCTTTAGCATTGGACAGTCTGCCTTGATATGTCCAGGCTTCTTGCATTCATAGCAAAGTGGCTCATTTCTCTTCTGATCTTTTCCGTCTGGTTTCTTGAGATCTTTGTTTTTCTTGAAGTACCTCCTACCAGACTGAAACTTCTTCTTCTTGGCCAAGATTCTCTGCAATCTTCTTGACAGCATGGCTTCTTCATCATCACTATTTTGCTATCTTCACTGTTATCCAAGGATTCTTCAGATGAGTCCCCATTAGCTTTAAGCGCATTGGACTGCTTCTTTCTACTGGAGGATTCTCCTAATCTTTCCATATTTATTTCATGGGCCATGAGAGACCCGATGAGTTTTTCTACTGACATTCTCTTAAGGTCATTAGCTTCTTCGATAGCTGTGACCTTTGCCGTCCATGAAGATGGCAAGGATCTGAGAATCTTCCTTACCATATCTGCAATCTCATATGACTTTCCTAGACTGGCTAGACCATTAGTGATGTCAGTAAATCGACTAAACATTTGAGTAATAGACTCACCTGATTGCATTTGAAATCTTTCATACTGAGTGACAAGAATGTCGATTCTTGTCTCCTTTACTTTGTCTGTACCTTCATACGTAATCCTTAGCTTTTCCCACATTTCCATGGAGGATTTGCATGCTGAGACTCTGTTGAACTCCTTCTTGCTTAGAGCACAACATAGAATGCTCTTAGCTTTACAGTTCAAGGAGATTTTCTTTCTATCTTCATCTGTCCATTGTGCTTTCTCATTTGTGACGACCAGATCACCTTCTTCCACTATCGACCAGATTTGATAGTCGTGGCCTTGTAGAAAGTATTCCATCCTGGTCTTCCAATACGTATAATCTTCACCGTCGAACAAAGGAGGTCTGTTGACAGACTGACCTTCGAAGTGACCTTGGGCTGCCATGGATCTTTACTCTTCAGATCGTTGGATCTTGTTCTTTGTCGAAGAGACTCGCTCTGATACCACTTGTTGCCCGGTTGGCTAACCCAGAGGGGGGGGGGTGAATGGGTCTTTAAATAAAATTTATCTGATAAAACCTGAACTCAAACAAACATAAAGAGTTCTTGGAAGGGATTAGTAATGGTTAGTAAAAGCAACAATCACACGATAAAGACAATCTCACAACACACAGATTTATCCTGGTTCGGATCTCCTCTCCTTAGGAGTCCTACGTCCAGTCCCTGAGCAACCCTCAGGATTTCACTAACTAGGGTACAGTCCCCCTATGGACAAAAACAACCATCCAGCTCAGCTGGTCTTCCTTCACTCCTGAAGGGAACACAACACCCTGGTACCACCAGGTCTTCCTTCACTTCTGAAGGGAAAAACACCACCCTGGACACCACCAGGTCTTCCTTCACATACGAAGGGAAGAACACAAGAAAATCTTGAAGGAAATGACTAGCCCCTAGATCAGGCTTTTACAAAACTCAATCTGAAGCTACAAGCACTGAGAGTCAAAGATCTACACAATGTGGACTCTCTCAGAGCTAATCTAGCTCTTCCTTGATTTTTCTTCTCACAGCACGAGGAGCTAGGAGCCAAGATCGAAAGGAGAGAATTTCTGGCTCTAGTGATCTTCTGAAGACTTGAAAGTGGCAGAGTTCTAGACTCTCTTGAATGTCAATAATGCTTCCTTCATGGATTAATTTTCTGTCTTCGGAACTTCGTCTTGTATTTATATCTCCAATTTGAATGAGGATGAAGAGATGACCGTTGTCTCACAGCTTTGGTGTACGTTAGACTGAAGGATCTGTAGAAACTTCCTGTCGACAGTCTTTTGTTCTTTGGAGCACGCAAAGTGATGAGATCTTCTTAGCTGGCTTGAAGTTCTTTCTGTGTCAGATGTTGTAGGATAGTATATCCTTAAGGTTCTGCAAGGTTGAGCTTTAATGGTAGACAGCTATACTAACTCCAGATGTCAATCAACGTTAGAGTAGATAGACACAAATATGGTAGTGACAGTTTATCGTTCTAGAAGATGCATGCAGAGGATACACGAGAATGGAAGATATGTTCTATATCCGTGCAGAGATACGTTCAGTCTTTATTAAATGCATGGCAGTCAAACAGACGTGATGCGACTTTGACTATTCAACGTAGCTTAAATCAAGGAAAACATGACTTATGCAGTCGTTATGAAAGTCTGATAGAATCGTTATGATCAAGTTGCTGTAGACTCATAAGAAGTCGTTATGATAACTTATGAAATCGTTACCACAACCAAGTCGTTCTATAACAGATGATATAAGAAATCGTTATGAAACATGGCAAGTCGTTCTGATTCTGAACAAATCGATATGAAACACTTATCAAATCGTTATGAGATGCAAGTCGTTGTAGCTTTCTAAAGAAAT
The DNA here is from genome assembly GCA_014218235.1 of Colocasia esculenta. Taxonomy (NCBI): domain Eukaryota; kingdom Viridiplantae; phylum Streptophyta; class Magnoliopsida; order Alismatales; family Araceae; genus Colocasia; species Colocasia esculenta. The sequence goes on from CM024764.1 coordinate 39,367,293, forward strand.
CGTTACGATGTCTTACAGAATTGTTGTGACGAGCAAGTCGTTATAACTCTCTAAAGAAATCGTTACGATGACTTACAGAATCGTTATGACGAGCAAGTCGTTATAACTCTCTAAAGAAATCGTTACGATGACTTACAGAATTGTTATGACGAGCAAGTCGTTATAACTCTCTAAAGAAATCGTTACGATGACTTACAGAATTGTTATGACGAGCAAGTCGTTATAACTCTCTAAAGAAATCGTTACGATGACTTACAGAATCGTTATGACGAGCAAGTCGTTATAACTTCTGAAGGAGTCGTTACGATAACTTACAGAGTCGTTATAATGAGCAAGTCGTTTTAACTTCTGAAGAAGTCATTACGATAACTTACATAGTCGTTATAATGAGCAAGTCGTTATAACTTCTGAAGAAGTCGTTACGATAACTTACAGAGTTGTTATAATATCGACTTGTTTGACACAACAAGGTTATTCAATCTTTCAAGTAAATCGTTGAACTTGAGAGGAAATCGTTATAGCTAATGAAGGAATCGTTATGGCTCTTCTGAGAAATGATGTATGTAAGTATTTACCACAAATGCTTGACTTTCTTTGTGCTTAAGGCTAAATAAAACAAGCTTAGAAAACTTTTGACAGGTTTTGTTTATCACCAAAATAAGCATGTAATTAATTTAAAAGTATATGGGGATGGACTGTTCATCACAGTCATCTTCCAAGGCCGAAGAACCCAAGAAGTAGGAGTGCGGTCTCATGGCTATTGAGGATGAACCTCCTAAGGTAAACTTGGACCAAGAATCTTTTACTTCTAAAAAGATTGAGCAAATGTATTCAGTCTTGTATGAGAAATAAAGAAAAGTAAAAAAGAAAAATAAGGGACTGAAGATAAAAATCAATGATATTTTGCATAATGAATATCCATGTGAATCATGTGACTTGTTGAATGTTCAATGCAATGTTCTTCAAGATCAAAATGAAATCATGCAAAGCAAAATTTCATTGTATGAAGAAGAAATGCAATGCATCGCGAATGAAAATGATCTTTGAGAAAAATTCTGCATGCTTGAAAAGGAAAACACATCTTTGAAATCTAAAAAGAAAAAACTGGAAAACCAAGTGCACGTGCTTGAAGAGAATGTTAAAAATTCTGTCAAAAAGTTGCATGAAACCATTAATGATTTGAAGTCAACTTGTTTCTAGACTCATGAAGGGAACGCAAAAGCTTGATGAAGTCCTTAGTGTTAAGGTGAACACTAATAAACATGGTTTAGGCTATTCCCCTAGAAACAAAGAGAACAAATCTGTTGAGTCTAAAATGAAAACATCTTTTGTTCATGCTTCTAATGCTCCTAGCACATCACAATCAGATGCAAAGAAAACTACTCATGTTAAAAAATCAGTTAATGCTAAGAAGACTGAGCAAGTTAAGAAATATGTGCAAGCCAAACAACCAGTAAATGGTAAACATTCTGTAAAGGCTAAGAAGGAAGCACAGTCAAATAAATTTAAGCATGTTGAATATCATGTTGTTCATAGATCACAACCCACAGAACTCAATTCTAATGTCACATGTTATTTCTGTGGTGGGCATAGTCATATGAACTACAATTGTTCTTTAAAAAGAAACATGTAGAAAATGAACTTGGTGTGGATAAGGAAGGATTTGTTGCCTTCTATAATTAATACTATTGGACTCAAAATCATTTGGGTACCAAAGAAATCCACCTTGATCTGTGGTTGCAGGTGTCTTGCGAACTTAAGAGTTCGAGCATCAATTGGTATCAATGTGAATCTCAAGACACCTACGCTGTTCTGTGAGTATCATGTTCTTCTATTTTGGACTTTCAAGGTAATACATGAATACTCTTGTATGTTGTATTGTTAACTCTTTTAGATTTTGTTTATAAGCTGTGTTTTTATTTTCTTTCTATCAAAAATTAAAAAAAATTGAAAAATAAAAAACACAAAAGAGTCTTAAGTCTCAGTGTCTTTTGCATGTATATCCCTTGTGAACTTGCATGCAAAGTATATGTAAAGACATTTTCTTGATTCTTTCTATAGCCTAATACTCCCTTGATATTTTATTGCATTGACTTAAAACTTAGTGTGCATTAATTTAGCCACTAAGGGGGAGATTTCTGCATTTGGTGTGTGCATACATTAAGGGGACGTCAAATAGCTCTGTATTTAACGTGTTTCTCAAAATACATTTAAAATTGTAGCCAACACACTAATACACATAACTATGATTATCAGATATCATCTTGATGGTAGGTGGAAATTTTTCTTGATACTCTTGTGATGCTTAAAATCCACCTAAATTGTAGTAACTCGTGAGGAAAAAGCCACATGTCCCAAATTGAAAGAGGAATTGAGCTTAATAACTAGGTCTTTCCACTGAACAAGTGAGAAGCCTCGTGTCAAATGGCAATACTTTCCTCAAAAGTGAAAGAAAAGAAAGAAACAAAAAATGACATCATTTGTTTCTTAACAAAAAAAAGGGGGCATAGTGATATTGTGGAGGTTGTTCTGGAGGAGGGTGTGCTTGAGGAGGGTGTGCTTGAGGAGTTTCATCTTGAGGCTATTCCTCTTGTGGATCTTCTTCAGATTCAACATCTTGTTTTCTGAACAGATTTTCGTCATCTTCATCGTTGTACCTGCGAAGATAGCCACTTTTATTTTTAGAAACTACTTTAGAATTTCCTTTTGCTTTTGCTTGTAGTTCCTCAAGTGTTGTTTCTGCATCTCCATCTTGAGTCCTGTGAAGGTTTTCAGTGTTAGTTTTTGCATGATACTCATCAAAAACAACATGTGGAGTTTCTTCCACAGTTTTATTCTTAACGTTAAACACCCTATATGCTCTAGAGTGTTCTGAGTATCCAAGAAAAATACCTTGATCACTTTTGGCTTCAAATTTGTCTAAATCAACTTTATCATTGTTATGAATAAACACTTTTGAACCAAAAACTCTGAAATATCCAATACTGGGTTTCTTACCTTTTAGCAGTTCATAGGGGGTTTTCTTTATCACGGGTCTTACCATGGCTCTGTTGAGAATGTAGCACGAGGTGTTTACCGCTTCTGCCCAAAAACTCCTTGGGAGTTGACTTTCGACCAGAAGAGTACGAGCCATTTCCACCAGGGTTCTGTTCTTTCTCTCCAGTACACCATTTTGCTCCAGAGTCCTTGGAGAGGAAAACAGGTGATCTATTCCTTGGTGCCTACAAAAATTAGAAAATGAGTTGTTATCAAACTCTCCCCCGTGATCAGTGCGGATTGAGCATATCTTATTAACATTTCCATGCTCAATCTTATTAAAGAATTCTTCAAAGATTTTCAGTGCCTCATTTTTGTGAGCCAGAAATTTTACCCAAGTGAACCTAGAAAAATCGTCTACAATGACAAAACCAAATCGTTTGCCGTTGAGACTCAATGTTCTAGTAGGTCCAAAAAGGTCCATGTGCAACAATTCATAAGGTTTAGAGGTACTTACCGGTGCTTTTGATTTGAAGGATTTTCGGGTTTGTTTTCCCTGTGCACATGCATCACAAAAATTTTCATTCTTATTGAAGGAAATATCAGAAAGTCCATTTACCAGTTTCAGCCTCATGATCTTGTGCAAGACATTGTAGCTTGCATGCCTAAGCCTACGATGCCACAAGGTATGCTCATCCAACCTTGCCTGAACCAATGATCTGGCCTTTATTGTTACCTGCAAAAACAACTTGACCTCCATTTTTTTCCACCAGCAAACAGAATTTGTCCTTGTCGCCCGTCATGTGCCTCGAGCAGCCACTATCCAGGTACCATTTGTTTTGATTTTGGGCTGCTAGACATTCCTGCATATGTGGATCAGACAAGAGGTTTTGGTACCCAAGTTACTTTGGGTCCCAATGTATCATTCATGCCAAAAAGTAAATGCTTCGGAATCTAAACTTGTTTGATTTTTCAGTTTATTTGGATTATTCCAACATCGTTTTGCATTGTGCCCAACTTTCTTACAGACATTGTGTTGGGTTGAATGTCTAATTCATATCATTTCCCTCCTATTTTGATGATGACAAGGAGTGTTCTTAAAGCAATTTAATTGGAACATGTCAAAAGCATCATACCTGAAAGTCATGCTCAAAAAGCATTTTTCAAACCACATTTATCATTTGTGGTAATGATAAATCATTTAACTAATGATATATGTGTTTATTTTTCAGGTACAAACTTTTTATGCAAAAGATGTGTCGACACACCCATCAATGGTGTCGACACATCAACACAGACTCAAAGAGAAATTGTGCAAAAATGTCAAGAGTGTGTCGACACATGTCAAGAGTGTGTCGACACGAGTGGCAGTTTTCCAGAGATCAAGGGTACCCAGGTCGACACACTCCCAGGGCAGGTCGACACTAGACCCAGTTCCCAGAACAGCCAGTTTGAGGAATTGGGACAGCAGGTCGACACACTCCCAGGGCAGGTCGACACTAGACCCAGTTCCCAGAACAGCCAGTTTGAGGAATTGGGACAGCAGGTCGACACACTCAAGAGCAGGTCGACACGGGACCTTTCTCCCAGAACAGATTTTTCTATCTTTGGGACAGTGTGTCGACACAACCACCAGGGCAGGTCGACACACTACGGAAACTTTTCATCCTAAGAGCTGATGGCTGCCACGTGTCCTTCTAGGGCGATCAGAATCTTCCTTGGGAAGCGTGCCCTTGTACCCCAAAAGGGTATCTTTGGAATCCTAAGGGTATAAAAGGCTCCTTTTGGCCTCCCTTCGAAAGAGAGAGACCCAACTAACCTCTTAGAGTCTCCTGAAAAATTCCTGGCGGCCATAAGAGTTCGTGTCTCCCTCCTCTGCCTTCCTGGAGTCTCCTGAACACCTCTTCTCACCAATTCAAGGTGTGAGAATTGTGGTTTGATCTTTAAAGAAGCCTCTGAAGCATCTCAAGGAAGCAGATCAGGTAGAAGCCATCGTTGGAGAAGAATTCAAGGAAGGTCCAACCTCCCAGATTGCAGAGCATCGTCTTGGACTTCATGTTTACAAGCTTCTTCCCAATTCAAGCTTCTACAAGGGAGTACACTTGAAGAACGAAGCCATTCAATACATTTTACTTTACTTCTGTTCTTCTGAGATATCTCTTGAGATTATGCAAGTGCTTCTGCATAATTCTCATTAGTGTTCTCAAATTTCGACTAGATCTGTTGCTAGGAGATCTTGTCTTAAGTTGGTGTCTAGCAAGTCTATGTGTGAGCCTTGTGCTCAGATTGTTGTGAGCCGGTGTGCTCAGTGTTGAGTTGTCAAACTCAAGTGTGTGTTGAGCAGTCTTGCTCAGTTGTTCTAGAGTAGTCTTGCTCTAGAAGTGGTGTGAGTTGTAAGCTCTTCAGTGTTGGAGTTGTCAGGCTCCAGTGGGTGTGTTACCCAGTTGTGTTAGTGAATCCTCACGGGTTGTGAGGGGTGGATGTAGGAATCACATGGGTGATTTCCGAACCACCTAAAAATCCTTGTGCATTTGTGTTCTGTGGTTTGACTGATTCATCCGCTAGATGCTTGCATAGGACTCGTTTCTAATTCACTTAATCAACTTGATTCTCATCTAAGTTTTTCAACTCACTCCAATCTAATCAGATCAGTAGCTTTTCACTGATATTATTGCCTCTGATTCTAAATAGTTTTAAAATTATTTAAGCTTCCGCAAAAGTGGCTAAGATCTATTCATCCCCCCCCTTCTAGATCTTTTCCACACATTTATTTCGATCCTTCAATTGGTATCAGAGCGGGTTTATATCGATCTGATTTGAACTGAGCAGCTTTTGTTTCTGAGTATTGAGTGTTTGTTTGTCTGTCTGTCTGGTTGTTTGTTTGCCTGCTTGCTCAACTACTTCTCCTTGCATTTACTTAAGTGTCATGGACTCAAAGGGTTTTATAGCTGAGGGCCATTCCATAAATAGGCCACCATTCTTTAATGGTTTGGACTATTCTTATTGGAAGAACAGAATGCAAGTATTCTTAAGGGCCCAGAACTATGAGATCTGGAAAGTAGTTGAGGCTGGTCCCTATGAAAACCAGGGTGAGGAAGAAACCTGGACGAGGGAGCAAATTAGGAGAGCTACATTGAATTACAGTGCCATGAACATGATTCAATGTGCTGTCCATCCCAAGGAGTATTCGAGAATCTCTATGTGTAAATCTGCCAAAGAGATGTGGGATAAACTCGAACTACTCTATGAGGGAACATCTCAGGTCAAGGAGACCAAGGCAAATATATTAGTTTCAGAATATGAACTTTTCATGATGAAATCTAATGAATCTATTTCTGAAATGTTTGCCAGATTTATGGTGATTGTCAATGGACTCAAGGCTTTGGGTAAGGAGTATACTGATGCAGATTTGGTAAGAAAAATTTTGCGTTCACTTTCTTCAATTTGGCATACCAAGGCCACTGTTATTGAAGATTCAAAAGATTTATCCAAAATGTCTTTGGATGAATTGATTGGATCTTTAATGACGTATGAAATAAACTTAAGAAGAAATGAAGATCTTATCATTAAGACCAAGCCTATGGCACTCAAAGCCTCTTCAAGCAACAAAGATAAAAATCAGGATAAAACAAGTTCTGAAGAGTCTGAGTCAAATGAGGATGAGATTGCCCTCATGACCAGACAATTCAGGAAATTCTTGAAATATAGGAAAGGGAAAATGACTGGGAAAAAGAAATTTCCCCCAGGTAAGAAGAATATTTCCTCTTCCAATTTCAATAAGAATCATAAACCTGATGAGAATGTTATCTGTTACAGGTGCAACAAGCCAGGACACATGAAGGGAGAGTGTCCTGAGAACAAAAAGGAAAAGCACAAAAGATTCCAGAAATACAAGAAGCCCAAGGCCATGGTAGCCACTTGGTCTGATGAAGACACAAGTGAGGAAGAAGAAGAGAAGAAGTCCTCAAGCTCAGAGAGTGAGGAAGTTTGCTTCATGGCCAACAGCACAGATGGAAAGGTAAATACTTCCTTTGAAGATTATAGTGTTGAAGATTGGCAGGATGTGTATGCTGAATTGGTAGAAAGATACTCTGAAATGAGAAAAGAAAACAAACACATCAAAAAGAAAATTGAAAATCTTTACCATAACCAATCTTCAAACAATAGAACCTGTGAACTGGAATCTGAAGTAACAGAATTGCTTGAAGAAAAAGAAAATTTACTGAACCAAATTGATGAATTAAAGCTTGCTTCTCAGAAGGCCTCCCAAGACTTCAGAAATTTAAATGAAAAGCTGGAAATTGAAAAACAAGAAAAACAACAGAAAATCGAAGAAATTGAAATTCTTAAAAACCAGCTAAAGGAAAAGGAGGAGGTTATCCAAACCTTCACAAAAGGCCAAGATAACCTAGAGGCATTGCTAGGATCCAACAAGACAACCACATCTCATGGATTGGGATTCAACAAAAAGAAATCAACAAAAGATAAATCTGGTGAGAAAAAGGGAAAAGCACCATTAATCAACTTTGTTAAAGGTCCCAATCTGGAAAACACTGAAATCCAACAAACAGCAAACAAAACCCCAAACAAAAACCCAAACAAAACTCAAAACAAATCAAAAATTCAAAAACAAAAGAAGACTGTCAGGTCGACACAGTCCCCTGACAGGTCGACCTGTTCAACACCAAAAACCATAATCAACTCAACTAAAAATTCAAATAAAAATCTGAGAAATAAGAAAAAGGGAAAAGAAATGATCCATGAAAAACCTTGGACCTCCAAGACAGCTCCTCAAGAAAATTGGATTAATCCTTGGAACCAATGGTATGAAAATCCCTGTTGGTATTATCCTCAATACCCTTATCCAAATTTCTGGATGTACCAACACAATCCATGGATTCCACCTCCTTCTATGAACTCAAATTTTCAAATGAAAAACTCCCCTCCTACCAAAAACAAAGATCTTGGTGCTTTCATTCCTAAAAGAAAGAACAAACAGAAAAATGCTGAAAACACCAAAGTAACAAAACAAAAATCTAAAACAAATCAAATTTGGGTGAGAAAGGATTTGCTGTCTATGTTAAATCATTCTGATGGTCCCAACTCTGTTTGGGTACCAAAATCTTCTCTCCACTGATCTTGTTGCAGGGAAGTCGTGCACCCAACACAAATGTATGGTTTCTTGACAGTGGGTGTTCACGACATATGACTGGAGATAGAGCCAAATTCTCATTCCTGCTTGAAAAGGAGGGAGGGTCAGTCACCTTTGGAGGTAAAAATAAAGGAAAGATCATTGGATCTGGTAAGGTTGGTCAAACTTCTTCAAACTCTGTAGATAATGTCTTGTTAGTTGATGGACTTGACTATAATTTGCTCAGTATCAGCCAACTATGTGACAAAGGTCACAAAGTTGTGTTTGAATCTGATTTTTGCAAGATAATAGATTCATCAACTGATAAAATCAAATTCTTTGGAAAAAGAGAAAACAATGTCTACATGATCAACCTTAATAAAAACTTTTCTGAAAATCTTTGTTTTGTTGCAAATAAAGATGAAATTGCATGGACTTGGCACAAAAGACTTGGCCATGCAAGCTTCAGAACAATGAATAAGTTGTTAAGATTGAATTTGGTTAAAGGTCTTCCTGAATCCTTTTCTAGTGTTGAAGGTCAAATTTGTGGGATCTGTGCTAAAGGAAAACAAACTAGAAAATCCTTTAAAGTCTTCAATGATGTACTCACATCTAAGCCACTAGAACTTCTTCACATGGACCTCTTTGGGCCAACAAGAGTTCTAAGCTTGAGTGGCAAAAGATATGGATTTGTAATCATTGATGACTTTACTAGATTTACCTGGGTTATTTTTCTATCTCACAAAAGTGATGCATGCCTTGAATTCAGGAACTTTTGTACCACTGTCTTAACCACTTATCCATATAAAATCAAAAACATCTTAACTGATCATGGGGGTGAATTTGAAAACACATCCTTTTCTGATTTTTGTGCTGAATTTCAGATATTCCACAAGTTTTCTTCACCAAGAACTCCAGAACAAAATGGAGTTGTGGAAAGAAAGAACAGAACTCTTGTGGAAATGGCTAGAACCATGCTTCTTGAGAGTAACTTGCCCAAATCCTTCTGGGCTGAAGCTGTGAACACAGCAAATCACATACTCAATAGAGCATTGGTCAGACCAAAAATCAAGAAAACCCCCTATGAATTATTGAAAAACAAAAAGCCAACTGTTTCCTATTTTAAAGTCTTTGGGTGCAAATGCTATGTACACAATAATAACAAAGAAAACCTTGACAAGTTTGATGCTAAGAGTCAGGAAGCTATCTTCCTTGGCTATTCTGAAGTGTCAAGGGCCTTCAAAGTGTACATAATGAAAACCAAATCTGTTGAAGAATCTCCACATGTTATTTTTAATGAAAACTCCTTTTCCACTAATGATTCTAAATCTTGCAGGGAAAAACAAGACAATGAAGAGGATGACCTCATTGTGGATTCTTCACCAACCGTTGAGGAGAGTAATAACATTGAAGAAAACCTGAACAACAACTCACAATCTCCAAATGGTTCAGGTAATACTGATTCAGAAGTGGGTACCTCTCAACAGGTAATTTCTGAACCTCGATTTCTAAGAGATCACCCATTAGACAGTGTAGTTGGCAATCTAAATGATAGAGTTAGGACCAGATCATCCTTTTTGCAAAACATTGAAGAAGACTCACTAGCTCTAATTTCCCAAATTGAACCCAAGTCAATTGATGAAGCCTTATCCAGTTCTGATTGGATTAATGCTATGCATGATGAACTTCATCAATTTGAAAGAAATCAAGTGTGGGAATTAGTGCCTAGACCTAGTGACCAAACAGTGATTGGCACTAGATGGGTTTTCAGAAATAAATTGAATGAAGCTGGTCAAGTAATAAGAAACAAAGCTAGGCTAGTTGCAAAGGGGTATAACCAAGAATTTGGAATTGACTTTGAAGAATCTTATGCCCCTGTAGCTAGACTAGAAGCTGTGAGAATTTTCCTTGCTTTTGCATCCTCCATGAAATTCAAAGTCTTTCAAATGGATGTTAAAAGTGCATTTCTAAATGGATATATAAAGGAAAATGTGTTTGTTGAACAACCTCCTGGATTTGATAATGAAAAATATCCTAACCATGTTTTCAAGCTTAATAAGGCACTCTATGGTCTTAAACAAGCTCCAAGAGCTTGGTATGATCGTTTGAGTTCCTTTTTACTTGAAAAAGGATATTCTAGAGGTAATGTTGATCAAACATTGTTCACTAAAACAGTAAAAAATCAAATAATTGTGGTCCAAATTTATGTTGATGACATAATTTTTGGCTCCACCAATAAAGGCCTTTGCACTGAATTTTCAAATCAAATGCAGAATGAATTTGAAATGAGCTTAATGGGAGACTTAACATTCTTTTTGGGGTTGCAGGTTAACCAAACGAATGAAGGTATCTTCATCAGTCAAACCAAATATGTCAAGGAGCTACTGAAAAGGTTTGACTATCAGAACCTTAAACATTCAAGCACACCCATTGCAATAAATGCTAAGCTAGAAGAAGACCCATCTGGTAAGTCAGTAGATCCAAAGACCTACAGAGGTATGATTGGCTCTCTGCTCTACCTTACTACTTCTAGACCTGACATTCAGTTTTGTGTGTGCTTATGTGCTAGATTCCAATCAAATCCTAAAGAAAGTCATATGCTTGCTGTGAAAAGAATTTTTAAATATCTTGTTGGAACATGTGACTTAGGAATTTGGTATCCTGCTGGTTGCAAGTTAGAATTGTTTGCCTATTGTGATGCTGATTATGCTGGGTGTAAGTTAGATAGAAAAAGCACAAGTGGCTTGTGTGTATTTCTAGGTGGGTGCCTTATTTCTTGGGCTTCTAAGAAGCAACATTCAGTGGCTCTGTCAACAGCAGAAGCTGAATATGTTGCAGCAGGTAGATGTGGAACTCAGATTCTCTGGGTGAAACATCAACTTCTTGATTACAACCAAGATTTAGGGTGTGTACCCATCCTATGTGATAACACAAGTGCAATCAATCTTTCTAAAAACCCCATTCAGCATTCTAGAACAAAACACATTGAAATCAGGCATCATTTCTTGAGAGATGAGGTTGCAAAGAAATCTTTTGAACTCCATTTTATTGAAACTGAAAAACAAATTGCAGACATATTCACAAAACCCCTTCCTGAAAATAGATTCTCATCTTTAAGGAGAGAACTTGGTCTTTGTAAATGTCCATCCTTCTGATCTCTCTTAAAGTTTGGGTTGAATGCTATGCTTTGTCTAAGGGGGAGTTCTTTGTATTTCATAACTCCTTGCTTCCTCAAGCTACATTGCTCATATCTCTCTCTATTCCAATTCCATTTCCCTTTTTACAATAAATTCTTCACTTCTGATTGTGTTGAAACTTCTTGGTATATCAAATAGTGATTTGGAGAAGGACAGGCTATGCTTGTCTAGACACTTTCACTATGCGTGAGAACATATCTCCGCCAAGTACTAAGAAGTCAATATGCAATAGTTGAGGGGGAGCTTTTATTGTTCAAAGAGAATGTCTTTTCTGATTTCAAAACTTGCACAGTTTTAACCTTCATTTCTTTCTGATAATGAATTCTTCAACTCTTATTGTATTGAAATCTCTTGGTATATCAAATGGTGACTTGGAGAAGGACAGGTTATGCTTGTCTGGACACTTTCACTATGCGAGAGTATATGTCTCCGCCAAGTACCAAGAAATGAATATACAATTGTTGAGAAGAAATCTTTGTTATCCAAAAAGAAACATTCTTTCTGATTTCAAAAAAAATGCATATCTTTATTTTGATGAAAAATGATTGAAATCATCATCTCAGGGGGAGCTAGAAAATTCACAAGTCATCTTTTTGCAAATTTCAAAACCCTTCTTGCATTTCATCAATTCCTTGCATGATGTCCTCATTCTAAATTCTAGAGTCTCAAAGTGAACCTTGAGTGATACATTATATTTTTTACTAATCAACTTTCCACTATGTCTCTCAATCCACAGAAACTCAGATCTCTTCCTAAACTAAATTACAATTTGTGTCTTGAACTTAAAACATTTCCTTGTTTGCAACTGATGGCTGGATGTATTTGAATTCTATCTTACAAACTCTCCAAAATCTTGTAAAATTCAACAGAGCAATGACATCTGTGCTGAGAAACTGCACACCTTCACAATGAATGAAGTGCTATGCATGTCATGAGGCATTCTTGTTAACTCTGTTCAAAGGGGATCCAAATTGAAAATAACCTCAAAATTTAAGCAATTATGTGCTATGCTTTTTGATGATGACTGAGTAACTGGAAATATTGGCGTCTAAAAAACGTATATTTTCATGTCAAAAGGTCATCATTTACCCCTTTGAGACTTGACAATGACTAAATCTTGAGTATCCAGGGACTATGGTGTGTAAAAAGCACTAGTACTTGAGTGAAAGAGATTTACATCATTTGATAGTTTGTTAAAAGAACAAAAATATGAAAATTATTGGAGATTTGTTTAGAAAGAATCATCTTCCTCCTTCATCAAGTTGTTCTTTAAGTTTGTGTTTTACTTTCAACACAACTGTGTTTAGTCTAGATGATATCTTTAATTCTTGAAAATTGAGAAACATGGCAGATTTTGGTTGATTGTAAGATACATTATATCCCTCAATTTATCATTTTGTTGATTCAAGTCTTGGAATGCTAATATCCTGTTGGAAATTGTATGAAATACTTGAACTGTAATGAATTTTTGCAAAATACAGCAAATGAATTTTTAGGCCTCTTAAAAATCCTTCAAATGATAATTCCTCTCATTATTTATCATTATAAAGATGTCCCCAAATTTCTCAAAAATTTCCTCTCAAAAATTCTCATTTCTCTCAAAGGCTGTGTCGACACAATCCTCTCTCGTGTCGACACATAATTCCAGTCAGGTCGACACACCCTTCCTCATGTGTCGACACTGCCTTCTTGCCAGAACCTTTTCAAATCTTTCGGGTTCACCTTAAACCCTTGTTGTTCCTGCGGGGCAGTGTACCTCTGCATCCCTTTTTGGGCATCAGGTCGACCCGACGGCCAAACTCTCACCATTCCGGCAAGAAATTTTCACCATCTCTCTCTAATCTTCAATCACCTCACCAATCTTCCATCTCCTCTCTGACATTCCACTCCTTCCTTGCACCATGGTCCGCAAGTTGGGTCCCCGCCGTGGCGCAAGGTCTCAGGCTTCTTCAAGGCAGGTTCCGGCACAGGTTCCGGTTGAACAGATTGAAAGAAGAACCAAGCGAAGAAATGATCCTGCAGAGCTTCCAGGATCCTCTTCTGCACCTCTCAGAGCTTCAAAGAGAGGTAGGACCTCCAATGCTGGCAGAGGTAGACAAAGTTCAAACCCTAGATCAGATATTTCGGGCGATTCCTCTGACCATCCTGAGGAATCATCTTCGTCTTCCTCTACTGAGTCTCAAGAGGATATACCCTCAGAATCCGTCAGTGCTGCCAAACTGATTTTGAAGCCTAGAATTCTTGACCTTTCTGACACCCAATTAGCAGACTCTCTCCCTGAAATTCAAACCTATTTCTCCTTTCAATCTTGGATACCTTTTATTTCTGAATTTCAAGTCTGCTATCCAAGGTTAGTTAGAGAGTTCTACAAAAACCTCACCTGCACAGAAGAAGGTTTTAAATCCAAAGTCAAGGGGATAGAGATAGACATGCCAACTGATGTAGCAGCCTCCATTTTCAAAGTGCCAGATGAAGGGGCTGACTACCATGAATTTGAATTTGACTTACATGAAGCCTACTCAATCTTGACAGGCCATCCTGCAGATCCATCAGATGCCAAACAAACCTATGTGACAAGGTTTAATGCCAACTCATTTCCACCTGTGTTAAGGGTAATTCACCACATCTTGACAACCATAGTTACCCCTCAAGGTGGTGGGCGGGATAGACTGACAGATATCCAGAGATTCATACTCTATTGCATGGTCAAAGATATCAAGGTCAACCTTCATGTGATTCTTTATCAAATCATTTCTGAAACTACAAGAACAGACTTGAAGAGATCACTTCCTTATGGAGCACATCTGACCTCAGTGTTCAAGCACTTTGGTGTGCCATTGGAATCTGAAAAATCCCAGTCCATTCCCAAGTCAAATATCTATACATTCAAGAATATCCAGAAGTTCATGGGATTTAGATTAGAGGGAAATCAAATTAGAAGAGGACCAGCTGTGGTTGAGGCTCCTCCAGTTCAAGAGAACAGCCTCAAGACCAAGGGGAACAGCCCCAACCTCAGGAGGACCAGCCTCAGGCTCCAGGGGATCAGCCCCAAGTACAGGAGGAACAGCCTCCAGCTGAAGGGGACCAGCCCCTAAGTCAAGAGGATCAGCCTCCTATGCATGAGGATCAAGCTCTTAATGAAAATGTCAGTCCTTTTCATGATCCTCTCTCACCTCAGCTTCCTCATTTTTCTCCACAACCCTCATTCCAACCATCCACATCTTCTGGTGGGCCTCCTGTTCCACCAGAATTGATATCTTTCCTAAATGACAAATTTGAATCCTTCAACTCCTCACTTCAATCCATGTCCTCATCTTTTGAGCTACGGATTCAAAGACTGGAAAACACAGTTTCTGCCAAATTTATTGAGCAGAAGGCAGCTTCTGATTATGCAGCTCAGCGATTTAACAGACTTATAGGAACTCTGGGAGATTCCTATATTGAGCTAAAAGAACATCAGGACAAGTTAGAGAAAGTTCTTCAGGGAATTTTGGCCAATTCCCAAGCAGATGTCTTCAACACCAACCAAACATTGCATGAGATTTCCAGCACCAGACTATCATTTGCTCATTTTGTGGATGATTTGGAAAGTATGAGAAATTTCAATGAGCACATTGACAAGCAGCTCACAGATTTGACCAAGGAGTTCAAAATCATGCAAAGACCTGGTTGGTCAGCTGGGTCATCAAGTTCTCAACATGCTTCAGATGAATTGAAAAGAACTCAGAGCACCTTGATAGAACATTCTGATAGAATGGAGCATTATCTTCACACTCGGCTGACAACTATCCATGAACAGATAAAGTCAAGCATGAAGTCAATGGATAAGAGATTGTCAGATATTGAGATGCTTCTAGCTCCAATTCCTCCTCCTCCTCCATCTTCTACCTAATGTACATTTTTTTTGATAATGTCAAAGGGGGAGAAGATTGAATGAATTGTAATGATCTTTTGATCTTTTGAATGAAATGAATGACATGAAATGGTTGAATGATCTTTTGATCTTTTGAATGAAATGAATGACATGAAATGGTTGTTTGGCTTCAATACAAATTTTGTCTTTGTGTGTGAATACTTGTTCAATTGTTGACTTGTGTGCACAAATCTTCTAATTTCAAGTAACGTTGTATCTCACAAAAATATCATCAATTGTTACTGAACAATATCAAAAGGACATTGACAAGTATGAACAAAAGAAAAACAAAAACTTAATCAATAAAAATTGCTTAAAAAATCACACTTCATCAAAACCACATTCAAATATGGATTTAATGTTGCCATCATCAAAAAGGGGGAGATTGTTGGGTTGAATGTCTAATTCATATCATTTCCCTCCTATTTTGATGATGACAAGAAGTGTTCTTAAAGCAATTTAATTGGAACATGTCAAAAGCATCATACCTGAAAGTCATGCTCAAAAAGCATTTTTCAAACCACATTTATCATTTGTGGTAATGATAAATCATTTAACTAATGATATATGTGTTTATTTTTCAGGTACAAACTTTTTATGCAAAAGATGTGTCGACACACCCATCAATGGTGTCGACACATCAACACAGACTCAAAGAGAAATTGTGCAAAAATGTCAAGAGTGTGTCGACACATGTCAAGAGTGTGTCGACACGAGTGGCAGTTTTCCAGAGATCAAGGGTACCCAGGTCGACACACTCCCAGGGCAGGTCGACACTAGACCCAGTTCCCAGAACAGCCAGTTTGAGGAATTGGGACAGCAGGTCGACACACTCCCAGGGCAGGTCGACACTAGACCCAGTTCCCAGAACAGCCAGTTTGAGGAATTGGGACAGCAGGTCGACACACTCAAGAGCAGGTCGACACGGGACCTTTCTCCCAGAACAGATTTTTCTATCTTTGGGACAGTGTGTCGACACAACCACCAGGGCAGGTCGACACACTACGGAAACTTTTCATCCTAAGAGCTGATGGCTGCCACGTGTCCTTCTAGGGCGATCAGAATCTTCCTTGGGAAGCGTGCCCTTGTACCCCAAAAGGGTATCTTTGGAATCCTAAGGGTATAAAAGGCTCCTTTTGGCCTCCCTTCGAAAGAGAGAGACCCAACTAACCTCTTAGAGTCTCCTGAAAAATTCCTGGCGGCCATAAGAGTTCGTGTCTCCCTCCTCTGCCTTCCTGGAGTCTCCTGAACACCTCTTCTCACCAATTCAAGGTGTGAGAATTGTGGTTTGATCTTTAAAGAAGCCTCTGAAGCATCTCAAGGAAGCAGATCAGGTAGAAGCCATCGTTGGAGAAGAATTCAAGGAAGGTCCAACCTCCCAGATTGCAGAGCATCGTCTTGGACTTCATGTTTACAAGCTTCTTCCCAATTCAAGCTTCTACAAGGGAGTACACTTGAAGAACGAAGCCATTCAATACATTTTACTTTACTTCTGTTCTTCTGAGATATCTCTTGAGATTATGCAAGTGCTTCTGCATAATTCTCATTAGTGTTCTCAAATTTCGACTAGATCTGTTGCTAGGAGATCTTGTCTTAAGTTGGTGTCTAGCAAGTC
Source organism: Colocasia esculenta (assembly GCA_014218235.1). Lineage (NCBI taxonomy): Eukaryota > Viridiplantae > Streptophyta > Magnoliopsida > Alismatales > Araceae > Colocasia > Colocasia esculenta. The sequence continues at coordinate 39,384,125 of CM024764.1, forward strand.
TATGTGTGAGCCTTGTGCTCAGATTGTTGTGAGCCGGTGTGCTCAGTGTTGAGTTGTCAAACTCAAGTGTGTGTTGAGCAGTCTTGCTCAGTTGTTCTAGAGTAGTCTTGCTCTAGAAGTGGTGTGAGTTGTAAGCTCTTCAGTGTTGGAGTTGTCAGGCTCCAGTGGGTGTGTTACCCAGTTGTGTTAGTGAATCCTCACGGGTTGTGAGGGGTGGATGTAGGAATCACATGGGTGATTTCCGAACCACCTAAAAATCCTTGTGCATTTGTGTTCTGTGGTTTGACTGATTCATCCGCTAGATGCTTGCATAGGACTCGTTTCTAATTCACTTAATCAACTTGATTCTCATCTAAGTTTTTCAACTCACTCCAATCTAATCAGATCAGTAGCTTTTCACTGATATTATTGCCTCTGATTCTAAATAGTTTTAAAATTATTTAAGCTTCCGCAAAAGTGGCTAAGATCTATTCATCCCCCCCTTCTAGATCTTTTCCACACATTTATTTCGATCCTTCACATGAAGATGAAGATTTTTCAAAATAGTTTTTATTCTGAGGAACATGCATGAGCATTTTACCCTTCTGTTGCCTGGTTAGCTTTTCTTTGGAAGCATGTTTCCAGACTTGTCGACAACCCTCTTTGGGGTTGTTGACAGACTTCATAGTTGTGTTAACAACTGAACTGATTTTCTTGGGTTCATGTTGCTTACCCTTGGCTTGACCTTTCTTATTCTTGGAAGGGACTTGATAGCTTGTGCTTGGGCTAGAATCAACAAAAGAAGTTATCAAAGTCTCTCCTATTTTCTTTTGTTTTACTGGTTGATATCCAGTTCCATGTTTTGCAACAAAGATGTTTGACCCCAAAATTGCATCAAGATTCTGTTTTCCCTTAACGAACCTTTTAAGATCTTCAGATTTTTTTTTTAGATCTTTTTCAGCCTGTTCCAACTTTTTCTTAGTTTCTTGATGTTCACTTTGAAGACGTTCAAGAGAGTTGGTTAGACTTTCCTTTTCTTTTTGACATTCTTGCAATTTTATTTTCAAGCAATCCATTTCCTCACAGTGAGCTTCCTCATCAATTTTCATCATTTCAATTTCTTTAGTTAAGGCAACAACTTATTCATCATTGTGTGTGTTATGAACAACAGAATTGATTTTCTTTTTCAATGCCTTGTTTTCAGATTTGAATTCACAGAATTTTTCAAACAGGACAGTGTATGCTTCTTCCCATTCATCAACAGTATAACTTTCAAAGGAAGAGTTTACCTCATTGGAATCTTCGCTTCTAGCCATTAGACACTGAATTTCTTCATCTCCAGAGGCTTCTTATGCGTCCTCATCTTCATCTTCATCACTCCAAGTTGCCAAGATTGCCTTGGCTTTCTGGAAGGTGAATTTCTCTTTCTTCAATTTTTTCTTGAGTTCGGGGCATTTTCCTCTCATATGCCCTTTGTAACGCCCCGACGCGAAATATCGGAGTGGGATTACAGTTATTAAATAGTACAGAGTGAGAAATAATTACAAATCATTGCACAAATGGAATAATACCAAATAAACTCAAATTTCATTAATAATCCACCAGTCATCATTACATCAACGTATCAGAGCCAAAACTAGGGCCTAAAGTACTTTATTCCAAATCAAACTACTACATAACGACTAACTGATTCACTAACTCATAACTACGCTAACAGACTACTACTAGATAGCACTGGTTGCTGAAATGGTCACTCCTGAGCATCTCCCTCAGTCCCGTCCTCATATGTGTGGTCGTCTCCATCTGACTCACCTGAACACATTAAATAAATACGCAGGATGAGCGAATAACGCCCAGTAGGACTTAATATCTCATGAACACAAGCATGCTTTAAATAGTTAATGTTTTAATGGCAGGCTAACTAGAGAGTAAAGTCATGTAGAGCATGTCATGATAACAAGAGAACAATAGCAACTGGCACAGGGAAAATAGTACCAAAAGAACGACAATAGAATGGCCATGTAACGTTATAACATGCAATTTGCACAACGGTGCACTAGTAACGATCACGCTTGCACTTGTAGAGATAGTACTTTGATTGTCATAGATTAATCTAGATAGTAAACTGACACTGGATGCATGCCGTAACACATCCTTGATCATTTTAACTCCCATGGGCACTGGCACTTTTCGGGCGCTCCTCCCAGGACCTAATCGGGCCCTATTGCACTGGTATTAGTCATTTCTTTTATCTTAGACAATCACACGAATGGCCAATAGAGTACCAAGAAGAGATAAGAGAGTACTAGACGAGATAGATGAGAGTGTAGAGAGAACGTGAACAGATAAGAGGATATGGACATTAGATGAGATAGGGACAATTCCATAAAACACGTGAAATTCCGATAGTAACGGTTGCACAACACCAGGTCGGGTGCCGGCAGTCTGGTAGAAGTCACAACCACCCACTTAGTCGTGTCGTGAACACGGCCAAATGGTTCGATGTGATCCCGAGACGAGAAGGAAAAACACTAAGGCATGGACCGTACTGATCCCTAATGTGTATCGGGATTTGGGGTACAACCAGCTCGTTGACTAAGGACGTGCGCCAAAGCCAAGAAAACTTATGGAGGTCTTGACAAGGAGTCCCTTGCCCAGTCGAGAGTATTCCCGATGGAGAGGTGGTTTAAGTCAAGAGAAAGTGTGTAGAAATAGGTCCGTCGTGCCTCGAGTGCTCGAAGGCCGAGGGAAAACGATAACGGTATTTAAAATGCGCGTATAAAATGAAGACAATTGTATTTAATAAAAATAGGGTAATTTAGTCATTTATTTCACTAATTTACCGAATACATTATTGCATAATTTATCAGGGTCAGATGGCATTTAATAATGTTGTGTGTGTAAGTGTAAAGAAATCTTGAGGATACGACAAGTCGTGCAAATGTCTTTTAAATAATTAAATTTATATCATTAATGTTATTTATTAATTCACCAAGTCGAATTAACTATAACATGATTTAATTATGGCTAATTAAAGGTATAAAGCTTAAATAATAGGGCATATGCACAATTTTCCATTCTGGTCAGATTCATGAAAACGCGGCAGACTTACCCGTCGCGATTCAAGTCGCGACGGGGAGGTCGGGCGTGACACGGAACCTGGCCGGTCTGGTCCGGTCTGGAGTGAATCGCGGCGGCTTATGTCGCCACATTCTTGACACGACACCATCGGCTGGCGCGACCCCACTGATATCGCGGCGGATCGCGCCGTCGCGATAACAGGTGGGATTGCCCTTTTTCCCTTTTTCCCAGGGCGAGTCCTCTATGATACATAGATGTTCTAAATTCTATATAAAATAGCACGGTGATCCAAAAAGCACGAAAACTAGTTTTAAACGAAAGTAGACATGTATATCTATCAACATGTACGATGAATTTGAAAATAGACAAGGTTTAGATATGCGTTGATCAGGTTACTTTTCAGTGACCTAAACAGGTGCAGTTAGGGTTCAACGAATTAATTTGAGATGAATACATGATGAAAAATTCCAAAACTAGGGGCGTTCAAAATCTAACAAGATGTAGTATTTATGATAATTTTCACATGATTTGAAGTCAATTATAAACGAGGTTCACAAGCAAACATGAAGGGTTAGGTGCATGTATCTGACAGAGATTCAAAGAATTAATTCTCCATCATGGGAGATAAAAATAGAACGAAACTAGGGGAGTTTGAAAGCTATTGCATTGTAGTATCAATGAGAATTTTCTCATAGCATGGGAACAAGTACATGCGGGAATTAGAGAGAACATGAGATTTTAGGTTCATGGTGACAGCCGGGCTTCATGAATTAAATTCGCCCAAATGGATAAACAGAATACAACGAAACCATAGGGCTTTTGAAGAGGTACATGAAGGCTACCTAGGATACTTTTTACACAATTTTTGCTTGAGAGATTGCCTACCTTTTTCGTGGAGTAAGAAAGCCTTAGTTTGATGATGAAAATCAGAAAATCCTCCTTGTTCAAGCCTCCTCCTCCTTGCTCCTTCGTTCTCTAGCTTTCCCCTCGTCTCCTAGGACTCCAGCTACGAACTATGGGTGGTAGGAATGAACTTGGGTGGTGTATTGGGTTGCTAGTAGAGTTTTACCCCTTCTAAAACTCTTCCTTTCTATTAATTCCGAATTTCCATGTTTATCACCTTCATTTCTAGCAATTATCTCTTTCTTTTGGGTGGGGAAGAGATTAATTTCGTGGGTAATGAGTTATAGTAAGGCTAGGACTCTTATTTTGGATAAACATGACTTATTTAGTGTTTATCTTAGCCTTTTACTATTTACTAATTAATTAGATACGAATTTCACTTTATTACATCTCCTCTCAAAATGGGCTTCATCCTATTGGGCCCAATCTATTTGGTTTGGACCATTTGTTTAACCCACTACTAATTTAGCTTAATAGGTTATTACTTTAATTCCCTTTGTTTCCATTTATTTCCCCTTTAATCCAATTAATTCTATTTTCCTCATTTATTAAAAATAGAAATTTTATTTTTATTTGGGTTTTAAAAATCAAGGGTGCTACATCCTCCTCCTCTTAAAAAGAATTTGGTCCCCAAGTTCATAGAATCGTAAGAGGAAGAATGACTTACTGAATAACTCTAGATAATTTCGTCGCAATAATGCTTCGGGCTCCCACGTGGCCTCTTCAACTTCATGGTTTCTCCATAATACCTTCACCACGGGTATAGACCGATTCCGAAGCTGTTGCATCTTCTTGTCCAAGATTTTCACTGGCCTTTCTTCATAGGTCATATCCTTATTCAGAATAATGTCATCATAGCTGATTACGTGTGATGGATCGTACACGTACTTTCTCAGCATTGACACATGGAACACATTGTGTACTGTTGAAAACTGGGGTGGTAGTGCCAATCGATACGCTACCTCGCCCACTCTATCTAATACTTCAAACGGACCTATGAATCTTGGTCTCAATTTACTTTTCATCCCAAATCTTTGGAATCCTCTGGTCGGGGATACTTTTAGCATTACATGATCTCTGGCTTGAAATTCTAAATCCCTTCTTCTTTTGTCCGCATAGCTCTTCTGCCTAGATTGAGATATCTTAATTCTGTCTCTGATAATCTGTATGTCCCTGCTAGTGTTCTGCACCATATCTGGTCCTAGCCATTGCTGCTCACCTACTTCATTCCAGCATACTGGCAATCTGCAACTTCTGCCATACAGTGCTTCGAATGGTGCCATCTTAATGCTTGCCTGATAACTATTGTTGTAGGCAAATTCTATCAGTGACAGTTGTTCATTCCAATACCCTTCAAAGTCTATAGCACAAGCTCGTAGCATGTCTTCCACTATTTGATTTGTTCTTTCAGTCTGTCCATCCGTCTGTGGGTGGAAAGCTATGCTAAAGTTGAGTTTCGTGCCTAAGGCAGTCTGGAGTCCTTCCAAAATCTAGAAGTGAATCTGGGGTCACGATCTGAGACAATGGATACTGGAACTCCATGTAGTCTGACTATCTCTTTCACATACAAAGCTGCAAGCACATCAACACTCCAGGCACTTCGAATTGCTAGAAAGTGTGCAGACTTTGTCAATCTATCCACAATGACCCAAATAGCATCTAGTCCACCACGAGTTCGGGGTAAACCCATGATGAAATCCATTCCGATGCTTTCCCACTTCCATTCAGGTATGTCCAAGGGTCTAAGTACACCCGCAGGATGACGGTGTTCGGCTTTCACCTGTTGACAAGTGAGGCAGTGCGCGGCATGCTCAGCCACCTCACGCTTCATGTTTGGCCACCAAAATGACCTTTTCATGTCTTGGTACATCTTGGTTGCACCTGGATGTATTATGTACTTGGTCTTATGGGCTTCATCCATCAGTTTCCTTTTCAGCTCTTCATTGTCAGGCACAAATGTCCTGGCTTGGAATAATATCCTTCCATCCTCAGCGATGGAGAAATCTGGCTTGTCAGCTATGGTCTCCCTTACTCTGATTAGAAACGGATCATTAGCCTATTGCTCTCTGATCTCGACAAAGATGTCGGGTTGAGCTCTTAAATTGGCAACTATCATCTTATCACTTCTCTCTTCATTGTTCAGGTCCAAACTAGCAAATTGTTCCAACAGTTGCATCTTGCCCATGACTAGACATGATAAAGAAGCTACTGGATTTCGGCTAAGTGCATCAGCTACTGCATTACCTTTACCTGGGTGGTATTGAATGTTGAAATCGAAATCCTTCAAATATTCCAGCCATCTCCGTTGTCGCATGTTGAGCTCCTTCTGAGAAAATAAGTATTTCAAACTCTTGTGGTCGGAGTAGACAATAAATTGTTCCCCATATAGGTAATGCCTCCAGATTTTGAGTGCAAATACCACAGCAGCTAGCTCTAAGTCATGGACAGGATAATTGACTTCATGTGGCTTCAACTGCCTTGAAGAATAAGCTATTACTTTCTCATTCTACATTAGTACACAGCCTAGACAGATTCCAGATGCATCAGTATAGACTGAGAATCCTGCTCCTTCGACTGGTAATGCGAGGACAGGTGCAGACGTCAACAACTGCTTTAGTGTCTGGAAGCTCTTCTCGCACTGCTTGCTCTAGACATAGGGATTCTCTTTTCGCGTAAGACGCGTAAGAGGTACAACTATCTTGGAGAAGTCTTTTATGAACCGTCTGTAATATCCAGCCAGTCCAAGAAAGCTTCTGATCTCGGTGACATTGGTCGGCCTTTCCCAGTCCAGCACAACTTCTACCTTGGAAGGGTCGACAGTAATACCATCCTTGGAAATAACATGACCTAGGAACGACACCTCCTTGAGCCAGAATTCACACTTGCTCAATTTGGCGTAGAGTTGGTTGTCCCGCAAGATTTGCAGAGCGGTCCTCGGATGCTCCTCGTGCTCTTCTTTGGTCTTGGAGTATATGAGAATATCATCAATGAATACCACGACGAACTTGTCGAGGTAGGGCCGGTAGATGCTGTTCATTAATTGCATAAAAGCTGCAGGAGCATTGGTTAGTCCAAAAGGCATGACCACAAATTCGTAATGACTGTACCTGCTCCTGAAAGCTGTCTTGTAGATATCTGCATCTTTAATCCTCATCTGATGATATCCCGATCTAAGGTCTATCTTAGAAAAATACTTTGCTCCTGATATCTGATCAAATAGTTCATCGACACATGGCAGAGGGTACTTATTCTTGATAGTGAGATTGTTCAACTGTCTATAATCGATGCATAATCTCATGGATCCGTCCTTCTTCTTGACAAACAACACTGGTGCTCCCCAAGGAGAAGTACTTGGCCTAATGAAACCCTTTTCTAGAAGTTCCATCAGTTGCTCTTTCAACTCTTTTAATTCAACAGGGGACATCCTGTAGGGTTGGCGTGAAACCGGTGCAGCTCCAGGTACGAGATCAATTGAGAAATTCACATCTCCCTCAGGTGGAATGCCTGGTAGCTCGTCGGGAAACACATCAGGGTATTCTTGCACTATGTGGATGTCTGATATCTTAACTGCTTTCTTTTCAACTACTATGGTGGCAAGAAATGCCATACTCTCTTTCCTTATCATGTTTTGTGCCTTTATAGCAGAGACGAGGGACAAGTGTCTCTTGTGCCTACGTCTTGTGAAGATCAGCTTAGGGAATTCACTAAAGGAAATCTTACCTCTTCTACAATCCACGATAGCCCCATACGTGGATAGCCAATCGGCTCCCAGAATTACATCGTAGCCCTCCATGGGCATACAGATCAAGTCAGATCTAAGGTTAAGTTCACCAACCTTAACATCAGCTAATGGAAAATATTTATTCAATTGAGCCTTTTCTCCCAAGGGTGTTGTGATAGGTAATTCAAACTCCATGGATGTGAGTTTTTCATTTAATGTATCAGCAAATGCTTGTGATATGAACGAATGCGTTGCGCCAGTATCAAACAAAACAAAAGCTGATTGAGAAAAGACTGGTAGTGTACCTTGCACAACTCCACCTTCCTCGGTGGTCTCTACCTCTTGCAGGGCTTGGAGTCTGCCTGGCTTCTTTGGTCCCGCAGGACGCTTCTCATTCTCCCTTAGTAATGGGCATTCGAGAATCCGATGATCTCAGCTCCCGCATCGAAGGCATGCACCTGCCTTCCTCCAGCACTCTTTTGTCGTGTGACCAAGCTTGTCACAATGCTTACATCTTGGTTTGTTGTTTAGAGCAGTAGTGGTGGGGACTTTGGGCTTCCGCTCCTGGCTTGGCCCATCAGTGATACTTAACGGCCTTTTCTTGCCGTTAGTAGGCTTGCTCGATGCTCCAGAAGTTTTCTCTTTCCTGAACATTCTACCCTTGATGCGCTCAGTGAGTTCAGTCGCATCCTCCAGGCATTGTGCTCTTCTGACCATCTCTGGATAGGTCTGAATATCAAATGGTGCAAGTTGTGTGATGTAAGCGGGCCTGAACCCATTAAGGAATCTCTTTGCCTTCATTCGTTCTGTACTGACTAGATGATTGGCGTATCGAGCCAATCGGGAGAACTGTGCATCGTATTTAGCAACTGTGAGGTTCCTCTGCTTAAGTGCAGCAAACTCAGAGACCTTCCTCTCTTGGACTCTTTCAGAGAAGTACTTGGAGTTAAAGTTCTCCTTGAACTCCTCCCATGTGAACTGTGCATTTGCTCGGGTAGCCTCAATGGACGCCCACCACGCACGGGTGTCCCTTTCTAGCTGGAATGTTGCTAACAGTAGCTTATCACCATCTGCGCATTGCATAATGTGGAAGATACGCTTAGTCTCCTTGAGCCAATTTTCTGCCTCATCGGATCTGTGGTTCCATTGAATCGTGGTGGATTCAGATTGCGGAAGTTCCTGTGTAATTCACCAGCACCTCAGTTGTTGTTATTATTGTTGGCTCCAGCAGCTTGGAGTAAAGCCTGAGTAAGTTGTTGGATTGTTTGCTGCATGTCACGGAGTTGTGCACGCTCCGCTGCCATTGTTGAGGTTTAAGTTCCTTCAAAAGAGAATGTTTAATGTAAGTTACTGAATTTGCAGTAAGTTGTGCGTGTGTGAGTTCATTTATCTTATTACCCAAGGTTCTACCCATCACACATAGGTATGGAATTTAGACTCTAAGTCAAGTCAAGTCAAACCTAGATCATCCTATACTTAAGAATAACCTAGACTCTGATACCACAAAACTGTAACGCCCTGACGCGGAATATCGGAGTGGGATTACAGTTATTAAATAGTACAGAGTGAGAAATAATTACAAATCATTGCACAAATGGAATAATACCAAATAAACTCCAATTTCATTAATAATCCACCAGTCATCATTACATCAACGTATCAGAGCCAAAACTAGGGCCCAGAGTACTTTATTCCAAATCAAACTACTACATAACGACTAACTTATTCACTAACTCATAACTACGCTAACAGACTACTACTAGATAGCACTGGTTGCTGAAATGGTCACTCCTGAGCATCTCCCTCAGTCCCGTCCTCATATGTGTGGTCGTCTCCATCTGACTCACCTGAACACATTAAATAAATACGCAGGATGAGCGAATAACGCCCAGTAGGACTTAATATCTCATGAACACAAGCATGCTTTAAATAGTTAATGTTTTAATGGTAGGCTAACTAGAGAGTAAAGTCATGTAGAGCATGTCATGATAACAAGAGAACAATAGCAACTGGCACAGGGAAAATAGTACCAAAAGAACGACAATAGAATGGCCATGTAACGTTATAACATGCAATTTGCACAACGGTGCACTAGTAACGATCACGCTTGCACTTGTAGAGATAGTACTTTGATTGTCATAGATTAATCTAGATAGTAAACTGACACTGGATGCATGCCGTAACACATCCTTGATCATTTTAACTCCCATGGGCACTGGCACTTTTCGGGCGCTCCTCCCAGGACCTAATCGGGCCCTATTGCGCTGGCATTAGTCATTTCTTTTATCTTAGACAATCACACGAATGGCCAATAGAGTACCAAGAAGAGATAAGAGAGTACTAGATGAGATAGATGAGAGTGTAGAGAGAACGTGAATAGATAAGAGGATATGGACATTAGATGAGATAGGGACAATTCCGTAAAACACATAAAATTTCGATAGTAACGGTTGCACAACACCAGGTCGGGTGTCGGCAGTCTGGTAGAAGTCACAACCACCCACTTAGTCATGTCGTGAACCACCACAAGAAAAAGCGCCATTACCGACGGATATTTCCGACGGAAATATATCCGTCGGAAGTTCCGACGGCTATTCCGACGGCTAATATTCAGTCGGAAAATCCATCAGAATTTCTGACGGACATGTTTCCGTCGGAAATATCCATCGGTACTACTGACGGTTTTCCGACGTATAGTTTCTGTCAGAAATTCCCTAATATCCCTCCCCCCACCTCCCGCGAAACCCACTTTCTCTCCCGCTCCTCCTCTCTCTCTCTCTCTCTCTCTCTCTTGCCGCCTGCAGCACCGCCGCCCGTCGCCGCTCCTGTCCGTCGCCGCCCGTCGCCACCCCGGTCCGCCGCCGCCCATCGCACCCCGGTCCACCGCCGCCCGTCGCACCCCGGCCCGTGCGTCGCCGCCTGGAGCAAGGTGTCGGTCTCTCTCTCTCTCTCTCTCCTCTCTCTCTCTCTCTCTCTCTCTCTCCTCCCCCCCCCCTCGCCCGCCCCTTCGCCAACAGAGCCCCCGTGCCCCCTCGCCGGCCCCCTGTGACCCGAGCCCCAGTGCCCCCCCGCTCGCCTCGCCCACCCCATAGCACCTTCGAGCCCCAATGCTCCTGCCCCCTCGCCACCCATGGCGCCCCCTCGTCCACGGGCGCCCCCGAGCCCACCCCACAGCCCCTCCATCCCACAGGTCCCCCCTCACCCACCCCACGGAGCCCCCTCGCCCCTGCAGCGCTGCCCCCTCGCCCCACGGGGCCCCCTCCACCCCACAGGCCCCCCTCCCCTTCCCACCCGGCCCCCTGCACACCCCCCCACCCGGACCCCCTTCCCTTCCAACCCCCCACCTGCATGATGCCCCCTCCCCTTCCCACCCGGCCCCCTGCACACCCCCCCACCCGGCCCCCCCCCTTCCCACCCCCTCATCTGCACGATGCCCCCTCCCTTCCCACCCGGCCCCCTGCACACCCCCCCCTGGCCCCCTCCCCTTCCCACCCTCCCCACCTGCACGATGCCCCCCTCCCCTTCCCACCCGGGCCCCTGCACACCCCCCCACCCGGCCCCCCTCCCCTTCCCACCCGGCCCCCTGCACACCCCCCCCACCCACCCCCCCCCTTCCGGTGTTGTATAGAGAGGAGGGAGGGAGAGTTACATATAAATTATGAAGGGCATTGTCCTATGTGGTGCTAGAGAGAGAGAGGGGGAGGGGTATGTATGAAATATTTTTTGTAAAGAGATTCTTTATAAATAATGAGGAGTATTTTAGATACTTTCTATTTAAGATGTTTGATACGTAGATGTCCAACAGTGAAATATATCATTTACGATGATAATTTTTATTTATAAGAAAATATATGTGGAGGCCAATTTTGGCTCTTAAGCCCACGGACCCATTATGACCCGTTATCGATTATCGAACAAGCCTTGATCACCATGCATCTTCGGACGCGATATGCCTACCAAGCACGTCTTTCTTGACGCATTTCTTTGGACATCAAAAAGATAGGGAGTCGCCACTAAACAACCCCAAGCAGACTAATCAGCAATGTGTTCTCGGACACAAGACGGACTCTGAACAAGCTTCCCCTTATGCGTGTCCCCTAGTATTACAAAGATATTTGAGAGTCTCCAAACTCCTGCTTGGCGCCTTCAAATTGTGAGTTTTATAGGCAACCCTTGACCTTCCAGCGACCTTTAATGGGGTTGCACTGCATGCTCTTCCATGATCTGGAATAGCCGCCGCACAAAGTCCTAGAAATGTCTTAAGTGGACATCCTTATCTTAGAAACCCAACGATTACATCCTAGAGACATCAACCATCGAAAATATTTCAAGATCTTTTAGGACCTGTGCCTATATAAGGAACGATGATCTTCATGTAGAGGTAAGTTGAACTTCTCCTTCACAATTGCTCACGTGCGAAAAAGACCCCTCTCCTTGAACGTCTTATTTCCACAGTCACCTCTGACTTTGACATGGAAGATTGTCTCCGATTCAGACAACTGGGTCCCCTTTAACTAGGGGTGAACACGGGTCGGTTCGGTCCGGTTCATCTCTTATTTTTTACAAGCCTAATTAAATCGAAGTACTGTAGCGAACTGAACCGAACTTAACCGATTCGGTTCGATTTAAATATAAGTCTAGTTGGCTTGGTGGCTAAGACGCTAGCACCTCCCCTTGGAGGTGAAGGGTTCGAATCTCAGGTTGGGTCATGTTTTTTGACAAAAAAACTCTGTTTTTCATTCTTTATCACAAAACTCACATGTAAGATGGGAGTTTTGAACTCGCGCCGCTGCTGAAATATTTATATGCATGCGCTAACCAACTACGCTAGACTCTGTTTGAGTAATAATTATATTCGGTTCACTCAGTTTCAGAATTTGAAACCGAACTGAACTGGGTACACCCCCCCACTTGCACCCGGCCCCCTTCCCCAAATCATCAAAAATTTGACATTGAAGCATTTTCAAAACTAACCTATCATTAATTACTAGGTTTAGTTATAAGAATCTTAGGTTATGTTTAGTATTTGGATAGACTAGGATAAAGTGAGGATATCTCTAAAATTCCCCACAATTTTAGGGATATCCTCACTCTATCCCAGTCTATAATTTCAAAATTTAGAAGATATTTTCACTCTATCCCATTCTATAACTCCAAAATTTTGGGTACCAAACATAGCCTAAGATTGCCATTGTAAATAGAAATCTTCAGGTTTAGATCGATCTTTTGATCTGAAGCAGAGACTTTATCTATAGAAAGCACATGAAGGGTCTCAATGATCCCATTCTCCCTCTTGAATTGAATGCTAAAGGCATGGAACTGTAATGTGACTTGATCAATATTTAAAAAATGAGTACAAAATCTTTCTTGTAGCTATTAGATCATTAATTCAAACTTATTTCAATATAACACTATTATATGGATTGTTTTTAATTGTTTACTTTCAGTTTAGTGATTAGTATTGTATTTCTTACTTTAATACAATTCATCTACATGTATGTATGAATTTGGTTTATTATTGCACTTGTTCACATGTATGATTTTGTTTCCATATTTCTTTCATATTTATTTGGGTTTTAAATTTGATCAATGCATGTATAGCATTTTTTTCACTGCACACACCTCACGAGAGCGTGTTAAGCCCGTGTCAATGAACCTTTCCGTTGAAGACTATGAGATTGATGTGCACGAGTCTTATTTTCAATAATGAGAATGTGTATATCTAACTCAAAGTCTTGAATTGTCCTATTTTGGACAGTCTGTGAATGTTTGATCGTAGTTAGGTGTTCATTTATTATGTGTTTGTATTATTTGTTGAAAATTTCAGGTGCGTCTATTCACTCCTCTCTGATATACATTTAGTGAGTTCCCTACAAGCCAATTCATATTAGTGATGGCACTTGTAATCTTGTACCAATCTCTTTTGGTAATTAAATGAGGTGTTGCATTACTCGTTTTTATTTGTAGTCATTTGATTGATTCTTTCATATTTACCATATTATGATTTAATTTCATATTTTAAATTACTCATGAATAAATTGGTATAATTTTTTTTCTAATTAGTGATGAGAGTTCGCGATTGGAAATTAGACTCAAAGAAGAACAAATGTCCAACGTATCAAAGTACGTGTTTTGTTTGAACGAAAGATATTACCGATGGATATTCGAAGATTGCATGATGGTTTACTTTTGGTGAAAGAGAAGATGAAGAAAATCATAAGATTATTTGGAAAGAAGAAAGACAAAGTTTAGAAAATAAAATTGGATTATCTGTTATTGTTCAAGATGAAAAAGGACTGCGATATTCTGTAATCTTACGACGTAGTTGGTGTGGTAGTATGTACATATTTAGTGGAAAAGACTGGTCAAAATTTGTGGAAAATAATTATGTCAAAGAGCTTGACATTCTGAAAGTTATGTCTTCCCATTATGTACGAAGAGATGTATTTAGTAAACTATATTTAGGGATATCAGTGGTTAGTTCAAAACCTAGGAATCTAATAAGAAGCTGGGAATAAAGAGCCGATCAAGTGGTGGTGGCCTAATATGAAGACATCACGGTTTGTATGAACAATAGTCTTTGTGTTCTTTTAATGTTCAATACCATTAAGTATTTATATAGTGCTCAAATTTATTTGATATTCATGTATGCTTACTCTTCATTTATCTTACGTCAACGCTTTATTTCACCCATTAGCTCTGGGACTCTCCATATAACGTATGTATCATATGTATGGTACTTGAACGATGTGAGGGTGTGTTGGATTTTAACTGGGGACATGACATTTAATCTGTGTAGGAAAAATGTCTTATGAGAATCGGTCATGGATGTACCGTGGAATAGTGAATGGAGTTGTGACCGAGGAGTTTAAAGACGGAGTTGACAGTTTTATTGAGTTTGCATTGAGTAATTCATCAGTAGCAGTTGATCCGATGGGTAACATCCGATGTCCGTGTTCGGCTTGTAAGAACAGAAAGTGGATATCGACATGGGATGTGCAGCATCATCTGCATACGAGAGGATTTGTTGGCCATTATGAGTTATGGCCGTGTCATGGTGAGTTGAATATTCAGTCGTCTGCACCAGCTAATTACTTTGCCTCCACAAGTACGTACGTAGACATGGTTGTCGATGCTGCTGGTCTGGAGTTCAATATTCATGAAGATCAAACAAATGAAGAAGTGCCGAATGATATAGCTCAGAGATTTTATCAGTTACTTTGAGATGCTGATGAGCCATTATGAGATGGTTGTGAGAAGCATACACGGTTATCTGCAGTGTCGCAGCTATTGAATTTGAAATCTGAATTTCATATGAGCGAGAGTTGTTTTTGACCGGCTTCTCTTACTGGTCAAGAGCATGCTTCCTCAATCATAGAGGTTACCTGCTGACTTTACCGTGCGAAGAAGATGGTGAATGATTTGGGGCTTGGTTTTATGAAAATTGATGCATGTCCGAATCACTGTATGCTGTACTACAAAGAGGATGCAGATAAGACATCATGCTGTATTTGTAAGCATGATAGGTTCAAGCCCAAGAGAGGGGACAAGTCAAAGCAAAAGGATGTTCCGTATAAGTCATTGTGGTACTTTCCTATCACACCCAGATTGCAGCGATTGTTCATGTCCTCGAGGACAGCTGGACATATGACTTGGCATGAGGAAAGAGTCCGTTGCGACAAAGGTGAAATGAGTCATCCTGCCGATGGTGAAGCTTGGGCTCATTTTAGCCGTACTCATCCTTACTTCTCAAGGGATCCACGCAACGTACGGCTTGGTTTATGCACAGATGGTTTCAATCCCTTCGGAGGCTCGATGGCATCTTACTCATGTTGGCCAGTATTCCTAACACCGTATAACCTTCCTCCAGGCATGTGCATGAAGCGTGGAATCTGTTCCTTTCATTGCTGATTCTTTCCTTTCATTGCTGATTCCGGGTCCAAAAAGTCCAGGAAAGAATATAGACATATATCTCAGACCGTTGATTGATGAGATGAAATTGTTATGGTCAGATGGTGTGCAGTCTTATGATGCATCCAGAAAAAAAATTTCAATCTGAAGGCTGCATTAATGTGGACAATAAGTGACTTTCCAGCCTACGGCATGTTCTGGCTAGAGCACACATGGGAGGTTGGCATGTCCTTATTGCATGGAGGATTCTAAATCATTTGTGTTGAAATCTGGGGGAAAATCTTGTTGGTTTCGATTGTCATCGGCGGTTTCTACCCAGTGACCATCCTTTCCGAAAGCAAAAGGATTCTTTTATGAAAAATCAACTGTGATGGAGGAGGTAGATATGGAACGGGTGTCTGGTGGAAACATGGCGAGGTGGGTCCAGAACTTACCGACTGTAACACAACTGGCTGGTAGTACCCGACAAATCCCTGGGTTTGGGAAGGATCACAATTGGGTGAAGCAAAGCATTTTTTGGGAATTGCCTTATTGGTCAACACTTTTGATACGTCATAACCTAGACGTCATGCATATAGAGAAGAATGTTTTGATAATGTGTTCAACACAGTTATGGACGTCAAAGGCAAAAAGGATAACGTCAAGGCACGTTTCGATTTGAAAGTACTTTGCAAACGTCCAGAACTAGAGCTACAACATGTTCAAGGAAAAGTGGTGCAACCTAAAGCTGCATATGTGCTTGGGCCAGACAGATTAAGGAAGTGTTGCAATGGTTAAAGCAATGAGATTTCCGGATGGACATGTCTCGAATATTGCGCGTTGTGTAAATGTCAACGAGGGAAAAATATATGGAATGAAGAGTCATGACTGCCATGTTTTCATGCAAAGACTGATGCCTCTTGCTTTTCGTGAGTTGTTGCCGAAACAAATATGGGGAGCAATGACTGAGCTGAGTCAATTCTTCAGGATTTTATCTGCATCAGAACTCAAAATTCATGACTTGCAAAATATGGAGCAAAATATAATTCAGACAGTCTGCAAATTAGAGAGAATATTTCCTCCAGCATTCTTTGATTCAATGGAGCCCTGATCATCCATTTACCATATGAGGCAAGGGTCGGAGGACCAGTACATTTCGATGGATGTATCCGTTTGAGAGGTATATTTCTACATCTCAATTTATTGCCATTACGACGATCTTTTATATTACTTATGTATGCATTTGAATTATTGTCGTAGGTGCATGCACGATCTTAAGATGAAAGTCCGCACAAAGCACAAGTTGAGGGCTCCATTACTCAGGCGTACCTCATTGAGGAGATATCGAACTTCTGTTCGATGTACTTTGACACGGAAATACGAACCCGACGCACTCAACCTCCACGTAATGATGATGGTGGAGATTCCGAGGTGTCAGACCGACTCTCTGTATTCAAGTGTCCCGGACGGGCGTTCGGATCTTCTTCTACTCGCGCACTCCAAGACAGAGAGTTGGTAGCTGCGGAGATCTACGTGTTCATGAATTGCGAAGAACTAGACCCTACATTCAGTAAGCTCTCCACGCTTATTCGTCATCATTTGCGTGCATTGCTGCAGAACCTAACGGTTGTGTGACATTACATTGCAGAGAGTTTGACTCGGTCATATTGCGACGGAATCCACGTCTAACTGACGTGCAGGTTGAAAAGGAACGGGAGAAGTCTTTTCCTACTTGTTTAGATCTCGAGTATGTTCTAATTATTTTGAAACATAAGTGTTATGTTTTTATGCAGACTGAGTTGAAGTCATTTATTCAATGTTTGTCTATTTATCTCATAATAGGTTGAACAAGGCTTCATTCCCGATTCAAGAGTACAACAGATCAGTTTTGGCCCCTCGAAGATTGTACGTGTCTATCCAGGCTACATTGTGAATGGATACAGATTTCACACGAGAGATTATGGACGGAATAAGTCTACGATGAACAGCGGCGTATGTGTGAAGGGAAGTGCCTACAATGAAAATGAAATTGACTATTATGGCATTCTCGAAGAAGTCATTGAACTGCAATTTTTGGGACAAGACAACAATGTATTCTGTTCAAGTGTCATTGTTTGATCCGACATCTATTCGTCATGACACAACATATGGATTAATCGATGTGAAGCATAAGTCCAAATTGAGTACATATGAGCCATTCATCCTGGCGGCACAAGCCCAACAGTTTATTATTCAAATTATACATCCCTCAAATTAAGAGATTGGTGGGCTGCATGTAGAGTGAAATCAAGACTATTCCCTGAGTATGAGCTTCTCCCGACTGATGATGAGCTCGAAGGTGTTAATGACAACTTTTTCCAATCAGATCGGAGGACGCACGAGAGTTGGCAGCTTCTACGCAGTACAATGTTCATGATATAAATGAAACAATTTGCTTACATAAGGATAACGAACAAGAAGAAGTTGACCCAAATGTCGCTGAGCGGGAGGTGGAGTCTGATGTGGAGGAAGACTCCCAAGATGATGAGGATGAATTCCAGGATGATGATGAAGATGATGCTGAATTAAACATGTCTTCAGCATCTGATGATGAATATAGATAAATACTGCATATTTTGTAAGAAATTGGTGTTGTTGTTATTACATGTTCATAATAATTGCTACTTCAAATTGAGTGCTGATGACTTGCTATGTCTTTATTTGTATCAATAGAGTATGGTACGTGGAGGACGCAGTCGGACGGTTGCCACGTCCGTTGGCAGAGGTCCGCGACCCCGTCCACGACAGGTATACGTATGTGTAAACACAATATTCTAGAATTTATTGTTCATATTAAATGCATGAGAACTAACGCATACAAAAAGCAGGGACTGCCTCCCCGTCCACGTCTGCCTCCAGGTCCGCGACAGGTATATGCATATGTACACAAAAAACCACATGGGTATTATTGTTTATATTGATTTCACGAGAACTAACGTACATACAATTTGCAGGGACTGCCTCCCCGTCCACGCCCGTCGTCCCAGCGACAGGTAAATTTCTATATTGTTGTTTATTTGAAATTCATAATTCTAATGTGTATGAAATTTTGCAGGGACTGCCTCCCCGTCCACGCCCGTCGTCCCAGCGACAGGTAAATTTCTATATTGTTGTTTATTTGAAATTCATAATTTCTAATGTGTATGAAATTTTGCAGGGACTGCCTCCCCGTCCACGCCCGTCGTCCCAGCGACAGGTAAATTTCTATATTGTTGTTTATTTGAAATTCATATTTCTAATGTGTATGAAATTTTGCCTCCCTGCCGACCATCCGAGCAGTGCCACCTTCGTCTTCTTCCTCACCACAAGGTAAACGTATGTTTCAATAGATTAGTATGTTTGGTCTCTTGCAATTTATACAATAATAGTGTACTAAATTGTTTTCAACAGAGGTGGAGAGCCAGCATCCAGCAGCTGAGGAGGGGCCTCAGCTACCAGGACGACAACCATGCTGGATCTCAGGGTAAAGTTCATCATCTCAGTGTTACTGTATTTGTTATTTAGGATATACATTTCATGTAGAAAATTAATGTGGAATTGCAGGGGAAGATAGATCCCAGTCCTGCTTCCCGCTATATTACGACGCTGGTCCACGCACATATTCCAGGACCAGTGGATGCATGGAGAGACTTCCCGGTGCCAGTCCGGGATTTATTATTTGACATGTTTACGGTATTTTTATTTTTTAGAAGAGTTGAAGTCATTTATTCAATTATTATTAATTTGGGTTTTGCAGAACGTTGATTAATTTTATTTCTTTACAGCGGAGGTTCGCGTTCACGAGACCCGAGGATCCCCTCGAGCTCGAGCCGTCTGGGAGATTACGGCCCAGACTAATTAAGAAAGTCGATGTGGGAGGTACGGGACAAGGCAATGAAGACCACAGGCAACCGGGATCCTATGGCTTGGTGGATTACGGCCCTGTTTGGCTGCGGAGGGACTATTGGGAGTCCTTTGCGAGCGTTGGGCTGCTGGACCATGGCAGCAGCGGTCACAGGCGGCAATACGCAACAGAGCAACTCAACCGGAGAAGAATGTGCATACTAGTGGATCCGTATCTTATGCGACCCACAGTCAAAAATTTGGTAAGTATTTTATTGTTCGATTCATATATACATATGGATTATTATTGTGAAACTAACTAATTTTGTTGAATTTTAAGCATCACGACCTGGAGCGTGCCCCTACTTTCCCGAGTTATTTGACCGGACTCATAAGCGGAAGGGGAGGTGACTATGTTACCGAGAGTGCCCGCACGATTGCTGTAAGTCAAGCTTTAAATTATGAATTCAATTATGATATTAAAGTAATTTAAATTTTAAATTATTTTACAGGAGACGTACGACAGGACGATGGCGGAGCGCTACACAGAGGGCACTCCCCAGCCAGATTTGGATGCGGACGCTTGGGTCGAGGCAGCGGGAGTGCCGAGGAAGGGTCGAGTGTACGGCTTTGGGGACAGCCTGGATACTCATCGAGTGTTGTCCTCATATGCCAGTTCGATCGCTCCCCCGCACACGCGAGTTCATCTTCTGCGCCGCCCGTCAGTGGTGTAGAGGACATTAGAGGCATCATTCGGGAGGAGCTACGTGCAGAGCTACAGACGCAGCGGTAGAGCTACAGACGCACGGGTAGAGCTAGAGACGCAGCGGGTACAGCTACAGACGCAGTTCAGCGATATGGTTCAGCAGTTCATCTCAATATGCAGGGAGTACGCCCCACACAGCCAGCAGCTCAGGTCAGTATTAGTATTAATTTCATATACTTAGGATTGGACGGGCGTTCAATTGACGGATCTAAAAAAACAACAATTACATATAAAGGGTTAAAACACACAACCGGGGGTCCAAATCCCAAATAGGGATCTGATCGGCGTGCCGTTTTCTCCCACACGACCGGGTGGGTTAACGTGACTTGTGCGAACTGACGGATTCGAATTTGGATTCCCGGATTGGGTCGGGCGTTCAATTGACGGATCTAAAAAACACCCAAGTATATATAAAGGGCAAAACACACAACCCGGGGGTCCAAAATCCCAAATAGGGATCGGATCGGCGTGCCGTTTTCTCCGACACGACCGGTGGGGTAAAGTGACGTGGGAACTGACGGAATCCAATTTGGATCTCCGGATTGGGTTGGGCATTGAATGACGGATCTAAAAAACACCAAGTATATATAAAGGTCAAAACCACCAACCCGGGGGTCCAAAATCCCAAATAGGGATCGGATCGGCGTGCCGTTTTCTCCGACACGACCGGGTGGGTTAGTGACGTGTGGAACTGACGGAATCCATTTGGATCTCCGGATTGGGTTGGGCATGAAATGACGGATCTAAAAACAACCGTAAACATATAAATGGTTAAAACACACAACCCGGGGGTCCAAAATCCCAAATAGGGATCTGATCGACGTGCATTTTCTCCGACACGACCGGGGGTTTAAAAAGTGACGTGTAGAACTGACGGAATCCAATTTGGATCCGGATTGGGTTGGGCATTCAAAGGACGGATCTAAAAACGGGCAAGTATATATAAAGGTTTAAACACACAACCCGGGGGTCCAAATCCCAAATAGGGATCCGATCGACGTGCCGTTTTCTCTGACACGACGGGTGGGTTAAAGTGACGTGTAGAAACTGACGGAATCCAATTTGGATCCCCGGATTGGGTTGGGCATTCAAAGGACGGATCTAAAAACACGGTCAAGCATATATAAATGTTAAAACACGCAACCCGGGGGTCTAAAATCCCAAATAGGGATCCGATCGACGTGCCGTTTTCTCCGACACGACGCCGGGTGGGTTAAAGTGACGTGTAGAAAACTGACGGAATCCAATTTGGATCTCCGGATTGGGTTGGGCATTCAAAGGACGGATCTAAAAATGGGCAAGTATATATAAAAGGTTAAAACACACAACCCGGGGCCAAAATCCAAATAGGGATCCGATCGACGTACCGTTTTCTCCGACACGCCATGTGGGTTAAAGTGACGTGTAGAAACTGACGGAATCTAATTTGGATCCCTGGATTGGGTTGGGCATTCAAAGACGGATCTAAAAACACGGTCAAGCATATATAAATAGTTAAAAACACGCAACCCTGGGGTCTAAAATCCCAAATAGGGATCCGATCGACGTGCCGTTTTCTCCGACACGACCGGGTGGGTTAAGTGACGTGTAGAAACTGACGGAATCCAATTTGATTCTCTGGATTGGGTTGGGCATTCAAAGAGCGGATCTAAAAACGGCAAGTAATATAAAAGGTTAAAACACACAACCCGGGGGTCCAAAATCCCAAATAGGGATCCGATCGACGTGTCTTTTCTCCGACACGACCGGGTGGGTTAAAGTGGCGTGTAGAAACTAAAGGAATCCAATTTGGATCCCCGGATTGGGTTGGGCATTCAAAGGACGGATCTAAAAACGGGAAAGTATATATAAAAGGTTAAAACCACAACCCGGGGGTCCAAAATCCCAAATAGGGATCCGATCGACGTGCCATTTTCTCCGACACGACCCCCCCTCCCCTTCCCACCCGGCCCCTGCACACCCCCCCCCTGGCCCCCTCCCCTTCCCACCCTCCCCACCTGCACGATGCCCCCCTCCCCTTCCCACCCGGGCCCCTGCACACCCCCCACCCGGCCCCCCTCCCCTTCCCACCCGCCCCCTGCACACCCCCCCACCCGGCCCCCTCCCCTTCCGGTGTGTATAGAGAGGAGGGAGGGAGAGTTACATATAAATTATGAAGGGCATTGTCCTATGTGGTGCTAGAGAGAGAGAGGGGGAGGGGTATGTATGAAAAATATTTTTTGTAAAGAGATTCTTTATAAATAATGAGGAGTATTTTAGATACTTTCTATTTAAGATGTTTGATACGTAGATGTCCAACAGTGAAATATATCATTTACGATGATAATTTTTATTTATAAGAAAATATATGTGGAGGCCAATTTTGGCTCTTAAGCCCACGGACCCATTATGACCCGTTATCGATTATCGAACAAGCCTTGATCACCATGCATCTTCGGACGCGATATGCCTACCAAGCACGTCTTTCTTGACGCATTTCTTTGGACATCAAAAGATAGGGAGTCGCCACTAAACAACCCCAAGCAGACTAATCAGCAATGTGTTCTCGGACACAAGACGGACTCTGAACAAGCTTCCCCTTATGCGTGTCCCCTAGTATTACAAAGATATTTGAGAGTCTCCAAACTCCTGCTTGGCGCCTTCAAATTGTGAGTTTTATAGGCAACCCTTGACCTTCCAGCGACCTTTAATGGGGTTGCACTGCATGCTCTTCCATGATCTGGAATAGCCGCCGCACAAAGTCCTAGAAATGTCTTAAGTGGACATCCTTATCTTAGAAACCCAACGATTACATCCTAGAGACATCAACCATCGAAAATATTTCAAGATCTTTTAGGACCTGTGCCTATATAAGGAACGATGATCTTCATGTAGAGGTAAGTTGAACTTCTCCTTCACAATTGCTCACGTGCGAAAAAGACCCCTCTCCTTGAACGTCTTATTTCCACAGTCACCTCTGACTTTGACATTGGAAGATTGTCTCCGATTCAGACAACTGGGTCCCCTTTAACTAGGGTGAACACGGGTCGGTTCGGTCCGGTTCATCTCTTATTTTTTACAAGCCTAATTAAATCGAAGTACTGTAGCGAACTGAACCGAACTTAACCGATTCGGTTCGATTTAAATATAAGTCTAGTTGGCTTGGTGGCTAAGACGCTAGCACCTCCCCTTGGAGGTGAAGGGTTCGAATCTCAGGTTGGGTCATGTTTTTTGACAAAAAAACTCTGTTTTTCATTCTTTTATCACAAAAACTCACATGTAAGATGGGAGTTTTGAACCCGCGCCGCTGCTGAAATATTTATATGCATGCGCTAACCAACTACGCTAGACTCTGTTTGAGTAATAATTATATTCGGTTCACTCAGTTTCAGAATTTGAAACCGAACTGAACTGGGTACACCCCCCCACTTGCACCCGGCCCCCTTCCCCAAATCATCAAAAAATTTGACATTGAACATTTTCAAAACTAACCTATCATTAATTACTAGGTTTAGTTATAAGAATCTTAGTTATGTTTAGTATTGGATAGACTAGGATAAGTGAGGATATCTCTAAAATTCCCCACAATTTTAGGGATATCCTCACTCTATCCCAGTCTATAATTTCAAAATTTAGAAGATATTTTCACTCTATCCCATTCTATAACTCCAAATTTTGGGTACCAAACATAGCCTAAGATTGCCATTGTAAATAGAAATCTTCAGGTTTAGATCGATCTTTTGATCTGAAGCAGAGACTTTATCTATAGAAAGCACATGAAGGGTCTCAATGATCCCATTCTCCCTCTTGAATTGAATGCTAAAGGCATGGAACTGTAATGTGACTTGATCAATATTTAAAAAAATGAGTACAAAATCTTTCTTGTAGCTATTAGATCATTAATTCAAACTTATTTCAATATAACACTATTATATGGATTGTTTTTAATTGTTTACTTTCAGTTTAGTGATTAGTATTGTATTTCTTACTTTAATACAATTCATCTACATGTATGTATGAATTTGGTTTATTATTGCACTTGTTCACATGTATGATTTTGTTTCCATATTTCTTTCATATTTATTTGGGTTTTAAATTTGATCAATGCATGTATAGCATTTTTTCACTGCACACACCTCACGAGAGCGTGTTAAGCCCGTGTCAATGAACCTTTCCGTTGAAGACTATGAGATTGATGTGCACGAGTCTTATTTTCAATAATGAGAATGTGTATATCTAACTCAAGTCTTGAATTGTCCTATTTTGGACAGTCTGTGAATGTTTGATCGTAGTTAGGTGTTCATTTATTATGTGTTTGTATTATTTGTTGAAAATTTCAGGTGCGTCTATTCACTCCTCTCTGATATACATTTAGTGAGTTCCCTACAAGCCAATTCATATTAGTGATGGCACTTGTAATCTTGTACCAATCTCTTTTGGTAATTAAATGAGGTGTTGCATTACTCGTTGTTTATTTGTAGTCATTTGATTGATTCTTTCATATTTACCATATTATGATTTAATTTCATATTTTAAATTACTCATGAATAATTGGTATAATTTTTTTCTAATTAGTGATGAGAGTTCGCGATTGGAAATTAGACTCAAAGAAGAACAAATGTCCAACGTATCAAAGTACGTGTTTGTTTGAACGAAAGATATTACCGATGGATATTCGAAGATTGCATGATGGTTTACTTTTGGTGAAAGAGAAGATGAAGAAAATCATAAAGATTATTCGGAAAGAAGAAAGACAAAGTTTAGAAAATAAAATTGGATTATCTGTTATTGTTCAAGATGAAAAAGGACTGCGATATTCTGTAATCTTACGACGTAGTTGGTGTGGTAGTATGTACATATTTAGTGGAAAAGACTGGTCAAAATTTGTGGAAAATAATTGTGTCAAAGAGCTTGACATTCTGAAAGTTATGTCTTCCCATTATGTACGAAGAGATGTATTTAGTAAACTATATTTAGGGATATCAGTGGTTAGTTCAAAACCTAGGAAATCTAATAAGAAGCTGGTGAATAAAGAGCCGATCAAGTGGTGGTGGCCTAATATGAAGACATCACGGTTTGTATGAACAAATAGTCTTTGTGTTCTTTTTAATGTTCAATACCATTAAGTATTTATATAGTGCTCAAATTTATTTGATATTCATGTATGCTTACTCTTCATTTATCTTTACGTCAACGCTTTATTTCACCCATTAGCTCTGGGACTCTCCATATAACGTATGTATCATATGTATGGTACTTGAACGATGTGAGGGTGTGTTGGATTTTAACTCGGGACATGACATTTAATCTGTGTAGGAAAAATGTCTTATGAGAATCGGTCATGGATGTACCGTGGAATAGTGAATGGAGTTGTGACCGAGGAGTTTAAAGACGGAGTTGACAGTTTTATTGAGTTTGCATTGAGTAATTCATCAGTAGCAGTTGATCCGATGGGTAACATCCGATGTCCGTGTTCGGCTTGTAAGAACAGAAAGTGGATATCGACATGGGATGTGCAGCATCATCTGTATACGAGAGGATTTGTTGGCCATTATGAGTTATGGTCGTGTCATGGTGAGTTGAATATTCAGTCGTCTGCACCAGCTAATTACTTTGCCTCCACAAGTACGTACGTAGACATGGTTGTCGATGCTGCTGGTCCGGAGTTCAATATTCATGAAGATCAAACAAATGAAGAAGTGCCGAATGATACAGCTCAGAGATTTTATCAGTTACTTCGAGATGCTGATGAGCCATTATGGGATGGTTGTGAGAAGCATACACGGTTGTCTGCAGTGTCGCAGCTATTGAATTTGAAATCTGAATTTCATATGAGCGAGAGTTGTTTTGACCGGCTTCTCTTACTGGTCAAGAGCATGCTTCCTCAATCAGAGAGGTTACCTGCTGACTTTTACCGTGCGAAGAAGATGGTGAATGATTTGGGGCTTGGTTTTATGAAAATTGATGCATGTCCGAATCACTGTATGCTGTACTACAAAGAGGATGCAGATAAGACATCATGCTGTATTTGTAAGCATGATAGGTTCAAGCCCAAGAGAGGGGACAAGTCAAAGCAAAAGGATGTTCCGTATAAGTCATTGCGGTACTTTCCTATCACACCCAGATTGCAGCGATTGTTCATGTCCTCGAGGACAGCTGGACATATGACTTGGCATGCGGAAAGAGTCCGTTGCGACAAAGGTGAAATGAGTCATCCTGCCGATGGTGAAGCTTGGGCTCATTTTAGCCGTACTCATCCTTACTTCTCAAGGGATCCACGCAACGTACGGCTTGGTTTATGCACAGATGGTTTCAATCCTTCGGAGGCTCGATGGCATCTTACTCATGTTGGCCAGTATTCCTAACACCGTATAACCTTCCTCCAGGCATGTGCATGAAGCGTGAGAATCTGTTCCTTTCATTGCTGATTCCGGGTCCAAAAAGTCCAGGAAAGAATATAGACATATATCTCAGACCGTTGATTGATGAGATGAAATTGTTATGGTCAGATGGTGTGCAGTCTTATGATGCATCCAGAAAATAAAATTTCAATCTGAAGGCTGCATTAATGTGGACAATAAGTGACTTTCCAGCCTACGGCATGTTATCTGGCTAGAGCACACATGGGAGGTTGGCATGTCCTTATTGCATGGAGGATTCTAAATCATTTGTGTTGAAATCTGGGGGAAAATCTTGTTGGTTCGATTGTCATCGGCGGTTTCTACCCAGTGACCATCCTTTCCGAAAGCAAAAGGATTCTTTTATGAAAAATACAACTGTGATGGAGGAGGTAGATATGGAACGGGTGTCTGGTGGAAACATGGCGAGGGGGTCCAGAACTTACCGACTGTAACACAACTGGCTGGTAGTACCCGACAAATCCCTGGGTTTGGGAAGGATCACAATTGGGTGAAGCAAAGCATTTTTTGGGAATTGCCTTATTGGTCAACACTTTTGATACGTCATAACCTAGACGTCATGCATATAGAGAAGAATGTTTTTGATAATGTGTTCAACATAGTTATGGACGTCAAAGGCAAAACGAAGGATAACGTCAAGGCACGTTTCGATTTGAAAGTACTTTGCAAACGTCCAGAACTAGAGCTACAACATGTTCAAGGAAAAGTGGTGCAACCTAAAGCTGCATATGTGCTTGGGGCCAGACAGATTAAGGAAGTGTTGCAATGGTTAAAGCAATTGAGATTTCCGGATGGACATGTCTCGAATATTGCGTGTTGTGTAAATGTCAACGAGGGAAAAATATATGGAATGAAGAGTCATGACTGTCATGTTTTCATGCAAAGACTGATGCCTCTTGCTTTTCGTGAGTTGTTGCCGAAACAAATATGGGGAGCAATGACTGAGCTGAGTCAATTCTTCAGGATTTTATCTGCATCAGAACTCAAAATTCATGACTTGCAAAATATGGAGCAAAATATAATTCAGACAGTCTGCAAATTAGAGAAGATATTTCCTCCAACATTCTTTGATTCAATGGAGCACCTGATCATCCATTTACCATATGAGGCAAGGGTCGGAGGACCAGTACAATTTCGATGGATGTATCCGTTTGAGAGGTATATTTCTACATCTCAATTTATTGCCATTACGACGATCTTTTATATTACTTATGTATGCATTTGAATTATTGTCGTAGGTGCATGCACGATCTTAAGATGAAAGTCCACAACAAAGCACAAGTTGAGGGCTCCATTACTTAGGCGTACCTTATTGAGGAGATATCGAACTTCTGTTCGATGTACTTTGACACGGAAATATGAACCCGACGCACTCAACCTCCACGTAATGATGATGGTGGAGATTTCGAGGTGTCAGACCGACTCTCTGTATTCAAGTGTCCCGGACGGGCGTTCGGATCTTCTTCTACTCGCGCACTCCAAGACAGAGAGTTGGTAGCTGCGGAGATCTACGTGTTCATGAATTGCGAAGAACTAGACCCTTACATTCAGTAAGCTCTCCACGCTTATTCGTCATCATTTGCGTGCATTGTTGCAGAACCTAACGGTTGTGTGACATTTACATTGCAGAGAGTTTGACTCGGTCATATTGCGACGGAATCCACGTCTAACTGACGTGCAGGTTCAAAAGGAACGGGAGAAGTTTTTTCCTACTTGGTTAAGATCTCGAGTATGTGTCTAATTATTTTGAAACATAAGTGTTATGTTTTTATGCAGACTGAGTTGAAGTCATTTATTCAATGTTTGTCTATTTATCTCATAATAGGTTGAACAAGGCTTCATTCCCGATTCAAGAGTACAACAGATCAATTTTGGCCCCTCGAAGATTGTACGTGTCTATCCAGGCTACATTGTGAATGGATACAGATTTCACACGAGAGATTATGGACGGAATAAGTCTACGATGAATAGCGGCGTATGTGTGAAGGGAAGTGACTACAATGAAAATGAAATTGACTATTATGGCATTCTCGAAGAAGTCATTGAACTGCAATTTTTGGGACAAGACAACAATGTATTTCTGTTCAAGTGTCATTGGTTTGATCCGACATCTATTCGTCATGACACAACATATGGATTAATCGATGTGAAGCATAAGTCCAAATTGAGTACATATGAGCCATTCATCCTGGCGGCACAAGCCCAACAAGTTTATTATTCAAATTATACATCCCTCAAATTAAGAGATTGGTGGGCTGCATGTAGAGTGAAATCAAGACTATTCCCTGAGTATGAGCTTCTCCCGACTGATGATGAGCTCGAAGGTGTTAATGACAACTTTTTCCAATCAGATCAGAGTGACGCACGAGAGTTGGCAGCTTCTACGCAGTACAATGTTCATGATATAAATGAAACAATTTGCTTACATAAGGATAACGAACAAGAAGAAGTTGACCCAAATGTCGCTGAGCGGGAGGTGGAGTCTGATGTGGAGGAAGACTCCCAAGATGATGAGGATGAATTCCAGGATGATGATGAAGATGATGCTGAATTAAACATGTCTTAAGCATCTGATGATGAATATAGATAATATACTGCATATTTTGTAAGAAATTGGTGTTGTTGTTAATTACATGTTCATAATAAATTGCTACTTCAAATTGAGTGCTGATGACCTGCTATGTCTTTATTTGTATCAATAGAGATATGGTACGTGGAGGACGCAGTCGGACGGTTGCCACGTCCGTTGGCAGAGGGTCCGCGACCCCGTCCACGATGACAGGTATACGTATGTGTAAACACAATATTCTAGAATTTATTGTTCATATTAAATGCATGAGAACTAACGTACATACAAGAAAGCAGGGACTGCCTCCCCGTCCACGTCTGCCTCCAGGTCCGCGACAGGTATATGCATATGTACACAAAAAACCACATGGGTATTATTGTTTATATTGATTTCACGAGAACTAACGTACATACAATTTTGCAGGGACTGCCTCCCCGTCCACGCCCGTCGTCCCAGCGACAGGTAAATTTCTATATTGTTGTTTATTTGAAATTCATAATCTCTAATGTGTATGAAATTTTGCAGGGACTGCCTCCCCGTCCACGCCCGTCGTCCCAGCGACATGTAAATTTCTATATTGTTGTTTATTTGAAATTCATAATTTCTAATGTGTATGAAATTTTGCAGGGACTGCCTCCCCGTCCACGCCCGTCGTCCCAGCGACAGGTAAATTTCTATATTGTTGTTTATTTGAAATTCATAATTTCTAATGTGTATGAAATTTTGCCTCCCTGCCGACCATCCGAGCAGTGCCACCTTCGTCTTCTTCCTCACCACAAGGTAAACGTATGTTTCAATAGATTAGTATGTTTAGTCTCTTGCAATTTATACAATAATAGTGTACTAAATTGTTTTCAACAGAGGTGGAGAGCCAGCATCCAGCAGCTGAGGAGGGGCCTCAGCTACCAGGACGACAACCATGCTGGATCTCAGAGTAAAGTTCATCATCTCAGTGTTACTGTATTTGTTATTTAGGATATACATTTCATGTAGAAAATTAATGTGGAATTGCAGAGGGAAGTTAGATCCCAGTCCTGCTTCCCGCTATATTACGACGCTGGTCCACGCACATATTCCAGGACCAGTGGATGCATGGAGAGACTTCCCGGTGCCAGTCCGGGATTTATTATTTGACATGTTTACGGTATTTTTATTTTTTAGAAGAGTTGAAGTCATTTATTCAATTATTATTAATTTGGGTTTATTGCAAAACGTTGATTAATTTTATTTCTTTACAGCGGAGGTTCGCGTTCACGAGACCCGAGGATCTCCCTCGAGCTCGAGCCGTCTGGGAGATTACAGCCTAGACTAATTTAAGAAAGTCGATGTGGGAGGTACGGGACAAGGCAATGAAGACCACAGGCAACCGGGATCCTATGGCTTGGGTGGATTACGACCCTGTTTGGCTGCGGAGGGACTATTGGGAGTCCCTTTGCGAGTGTTGGGCTGCTGGATCATGGCAGCAGCGGTCACAGGCGACAATACGCAACAGAGTAACTCAACCGGAGAAGAATGTGCATACTAGTGGATCCGTATCTTATGCGACCCACAGTCAAAAATTGGTAAGTATTTTATTGTTCGATTCATATATACATATGGATTATTATTGTGAAACTAACTAATTTTGTTGAATTTTAAGCATCACGACCTAGAGCGTGCCCCTACTTTCCACGAGTTATTTGACCGGACTCATAAGCGGAAGGGGACAGATGACTATGTTACCGAGAGTGCCCACATGATTACTGTAAGTCAAGCTTTAAATTATGAATTCAATTATGATATTAAAGTAATTTAATTTTAAATTATTTTACAGGAGACGTACGACAGGACGATGGCGGAGCGCTACACAGAGGGCACTCCCCAGCCAGATTTGGATGCGGACGCTTGGGTCGAGGCAGCGGGAGTGCCGAGGAAGGGTCGAGTGTACGGCTTTGGGGACAGCCTGGATACTCATCGAGTGTTGTCCTCATATGCCAGTTCGATCGCTCCCCCGGCACACGCGAGTTCATCTTCTGCGCCGCCCGTCAGTGGTGTAGAGGACATTAGAGGCATCATTCGGGAGGAGCTACGTGCAGAGCTACAGATGCAGCGGGTAGAGCTACAGACGCAGCGGGTAGAGCTAGAGACGCAGCGGGTATAGCTACAGACACAGTTCAGCGATATGGTTCAGCAGTTCATCTCAATAATGCAGGGAGTACGCCCCACACAGCCAGCAGCTCAGGTCAGTATTAGTATTAATTTCATATACTTAGGATTGGGACGGGCGTTCAATTGACGGATCTAAAAAACAACAAATTACATATAAAGGGTTAAAAGACACAACCCGAGGGTCCAAAATCCCAAATAGGGATCTGATCGGCGTGCCGTTTTCTCCCACACGACCGGGTGGGTTAACGTGACGTGTGCGAACTGACGGATTCGAATTTGGATTCCCGGATTGGGTCGGGCGTTCAATTGACGGATCTAAAAAACACCCAAGTATATATAAAGGATCAAAACACACAACCCGGGGGTCCAAAATCCCAAATAGGGATCGGATCGGCGTGCCGTTTTCTCCGACACGACCGGGTGGGTTAAAGTGACGTGTGGGAACTGACGGAATCCAATTTGGATCTCCGGATTGGGTTGGGCATTGAAATGACGGATCTAAAAAACACCTAAGTATATATAAAGGGTCAAAACTCACAACCCGAGGGTCCAAAATCCCAAATAGGGATCGGATCGGCGTGCTGTTTTCTCCGACACGACCGGGTGGGTTAAAGTGACGTGTGGGAACTGACAGAATCCAATTTGGATCTCCAGATTGGGTTGGGCATTGAAATGACGGATCTAAAAACACGGTCAAACATATATAAATGGTTAAAACACGCAACCCGGGGGTCTAAAATCCCAAATAGGGATCTGATCGACGTGCCATTTTCTCCGACACGACCGGGTGGGTTAAAGTGACGTGTAGAAACTGACGGAATCTAATTTGGATCTCCGGATTGGGTTGGGCATTCAAAGGACGGATCTAAAAACGGGCAAGTATATATAAAAGGTTAAAACACACAACCCGGGGGTCCAAAATCCCAAATAGGGATCCGATCGACGTGCCGTTTTCTATGACACGACCGGGTAGGTTAAAGTGACGTGTAGAAACTGACGGAATCCAATTTGGATCCCCGGATTGGGTTGGGCATTCAAAGGACGGATCTAAAAACACGGTCAAGCATATATAAATGGTTAAAACACGCAACTCGGGGGTCTAAAATCCCAAATAGGGATCCGATCGACGTGCCGTTTTCTCCGACACGACCGGGTGGGTTAAAGTGACATGTAGAAACTGACGGAATCCAATTTGGATCTCCGGATTGGGTTGGACATTCAAAGGACGGATCTAAAAATGGGCAAGTATATATAAAAGGTTAAAACACACAACCCGGGGGTCC
This sequence comes from Colocasia esculenta, assembly GCA_014218235.1. Classification (NCBI taxonomy): domain Eukaryota; kingdom Viridiplantae; phylum Streptophyta; class Magnoliopsida; order Alismatales; family Araceae; genus Colocasia; species Colocasia esculenta. Next base: position 39,416,724 of record CM024764.1, read on the forward strand.
AAAATCCCAAATAGGGTTCCGATCGACTTACCGTTTTCTCCGACACGACCAGGTGGGTTAAAGTGACGTGTAGAAACTGACGGAATCTAATTTGGATCCCTGGATTGGGTTGGGCATTCAAAGGACGGATCTAAAAACACGGTCAAGCATATATAAATAGTTAAAACACGCAACCCTGGGGTCTAAAATCCCAAATAGGGATCCGATCGACGTGCCGTTTTCTCCGACACGACTGGGTGGGTTAAAGTGACGTGTAGAAACTGACGGAATCCAATTTGGATCTCTGGATTGGGTTGGGCATTCAAAGAGCGGATCTAAAAACGGGCAAGTATATATAAAAGGTTAAAACACACAACCCGGGGGTCCAAAATCCCAAATAGGGATCCGATCGACGTGTCGTTTTCTCCGACACGACCGGGTGGGTTAAAGTGGCGTGTAGAAACTAAAGGAATCCAATTTGGATCCCCGGATTGGGTTGGGCATTCAAAGGACGGATCTAAAAACGGGAAAGTATATATAAAAGGTTAAAACACACAACCCGGGGGTCCAAAATCCCAAATAGGGATCCGATCGACGTGCCATTTTCTCCGACACGACCGGGTGGGTTAAAGTGACGTGTAGAAACTGACGGAATCCAATTTGGATCCCCGGATTGGGTTGGGCATTCAAAGTACGGATCTAAAAACACGGTCAAGCATATATAAATGGTTAAAACACGCAACCTGGGGGTCCAAAATCCCAAATAGGGTTCCGATCGACGTGCCGTTTTCTCCGACACGATCGGGTGGGTTAAAGTGACGTGTAGAAGCTGACGGAATCCAATTTGGATCTCCGTATTGGGTTGGGCATTCAAAGGACGGATCTAAAAACGGGCAAGTATATATAAAAGGTTAGAACACACAACCCGGGGGTCCAAAATCCCAAATAGGGATCCGATCGACATGCCGTTTTCTCCGACAGACCGGGTGGGTTAAAGTGGCGTGTAGAAACTGACAGAATCCAATTTGGATCCCCGGATTGGGTTGGGCATTCAAAGGACGGATCTAAAAACACGGCCAAGCATATATAAATGGTTAAAACACGCAACCCGGGGGTCTAAAATCCCAAATAGGGATCCGATCGACGTGCCGTTTTCTCCGACATGACCGGGTGGGTTAAAGTGACGTATGGGAACTGACGGAATCCAATTTCGATCTCCGGATTGGGTTGGGCATTCAAAGGACGGATCTAAAAACACCCAAGAAAATGATGGATCTAAAAATAGTATTGCATTAAGCTTGAGAAATAATCACATGTTTTAAATTTCATTTTTGAAAATAATGTATGTCTTTTATTTATTATTAATGTTTCTCATTTTAATTTGTTTTAATATAGGATCCAGCTCCAGACGATGACGAGGTAGGGACAGCAGACGATCCAGCAGATCTATCTTGATTTTTGTATTCATTATTCTATATGATTTTATATTTATTGTATTTTATGATTTTATGTTGATTGTGAGTATTTGTTAAATTTATGAATATTGTAGCAGGTTTGACATTGTAGCAATGTTGACAAATCATTTTTATTTGCCTATTTTTTTTAAAAAATATGGTGTATTTTTCGACGGATTTACCGACGGATAAGTATCCGTCGAAACTGATAAATTACCGACGGAAAAACATCGTCGGTAATTCCGTCGGAATATACTGACGGATATTTTCCGACTGAAAATGTGTCAGTATTTGCGGACCGAAATACTGACTTATTTACCGATGGAATTACCGTCGGTAAATACTGACGGCTTTTCCGACGGATTTATCTGTCAGAGTTTTCGACCGAATTCCGACGGAATTGTCATCCGTCGGAAATTTCTGACCAAGTATTTCCGACGGACAGTTTCCGACGAGCTTTGGACGGAAAGCGGTCGGAAGGTGCCTTTTCCGACGGAATACCGTCGGATTTCCGACGGATTTAGTCCGTCAGAAATATCGCATTTTCTTGTAGTGAACAAGGCCAAATGGTTCGGAATGATCCCGAGACGAGAAGGAAAAACACTAAGGCATGGATCGTACTTATCCCTAATGTGTATCGGGATTTGGGGTACAACTAGCTCGTTGACTAAGGACGTGCGCCAAAGCCAAGAAGACTTACGGAGGTCTTAACAAGGAGTCCCTGGCCCAGTCGAGAGTATTCCCGATGGAGAGGTGGTCCAAGTCAAGAGAAAGTGTGTATAAACAGGTCCGTCGTGCCTCGAGTGCTCGAAGGCCGAGGGAAAATGATAACGGTATTTAAAATGCGCGTATAAAACGAAGACAATTGTATTTAATAAAAATAGGGTAATTTAGTCATTTATTTAGCTAATTTACCGAATACATTATTGCATAATTTATCAGGGTCAGATGGCATTTAATAATGTTGTGTGTGTGTAAGTGTAAAGAAATCTTAAGGATACGACAAGTCGTGCAAATGTCATTCTAAATAGTTAAATTTATATCATTAATGTCATTTATTAATTCACCAAGTCGAATTAACTATAACATGATTTAATCATGGCTAATTAAAGGGTATAAAGCTTAAACAACAGGGCATATGCATAATTTGCCATTCTGGTCGGATTCATGAAAATGTGGCAGACTTACCCGTCGCGATTCATGTCGCGACGGGGCTGTCGGGCGCGACACGGAATGTAACGTCGCGTGCCTTTCGGATCCATGTGGATCATGTGTGTGTTGGTTGTGTAGGCCGTTGTGAGGCCAATGTGAGCTAGTTGTGTGGAATGTGTGATGTGAATGTGTGACTTGAGCAGGTGAAGAGCAGGGTTGGTCCTGAAATGAAACAGGACCTGCTGCTGTTCAGTTGGAGTTGGCGGCCAGGGGTGGCCGTTGACTGGTTGGCGTCCAGGTTAGTGGACGTTGACTGCTTGAACTTGGAGGCAGCAGATGTGGACGCTAAGGGTGGCGGTTGCTGTTGGCGGCATAGGGGTTGAGGCCAACCTGAGAATTCTGCAGGTTATAGGCTCACCCGAGAGCAGTTCTCTCAGCTCACTCTCTTTCCCACTTGCCCCAGCTTGCTGCCCCCGTGTCTCTGAAGCTTCTAACAAGTTCCGAAGAGTGGTTGGACGATCGTAGAACGCGTGGCGTTGCCGAATTGCGTGAGGAAACGTCGCGGCGTGGTGCAATTCCCGTGGGAGCTCGCGGAGGGCTCGGCGTGAACCGGGAGATTGCGGGAGGTTCTAGCGTGTTCTGAGGTAGGGGACGAACCCGTTTAACTCCGTAGAAACATTAAAACATATTGTAACCACCTGAATCAGTATGATAATGCATTTTCGGATAAGGTTGCACCATACGGGGATAATGGGTGGTTTGAGTAGTTTAATGTACAAAGCATGTTGTAGTGGTTTGTATTGGGTTCTGGCATGCTAAAGGAACTGCATTTGTATGTTTTTCTATAGTTAGAACGGTTAGAAAACCCGCAGAGCCGGATTAGGGTTTCTGCAGGGTTTAAGGCTGGAGAACTTGGCGTCAACATCGTTTGTCGCCAAGCTCCTCGGCCAAGATGTTAACGGCCAGGTCCCTTACCGTTGACTTGTTGTAAGCGGCAGTCGATGTTTCCGCCTACTGATTATGAACAGAAATGACTAATTACAGCATTTATCGATAATGCATGTGTGTTGACACATGAGGTGCACTGAGTGCACTTGGTTCTCGTGTTTAGCATACAAGGTATGCAGTTAGTTGCTTACTTCAGTGACTGCGTGTTGTTTACGCGAGTCAGTTAGGTTCACGTGTAGTGGACCATGGTTACTTGTGGTTTACGTGAGGTTTCACGTGATTTGTGTGTGACGTGCACGCGGTTCTGTGTACGTGGCGAGTAGTACGACGCCTACCGTGGTTACCTCTCCAGTTGGGTGCCTCAGGTTCTTTGTGAGCCAGGCTGTTAGCTTGGGGCTTTGTCCCGGTACTTGTGTTGTACCGTCGAGGTCTGTGTCATCTGACCTGGACACCCTCACTTCTGCGTTGAGTTGTACGTCCGGCTGAGGGAAAGACGACAGTGGGACAGTGATACTTGAGTTTGTTTTTAGTCACTTGTAGCGCGCTCGCAGTTGGGGGTACGGACACCAGTAGTCGACACTGGTCCCCAGCTAGTCCTTTTCTAGTGCCTCACTCTAGAGAGCCCGAGCCAGGGTCTCCTGAGGTGCCAGGCATGGGCCTGTGACCGTGTGGTCTGCAGGTGGTGGTGTTTAGTTGCTCTCCACAGTTGCTTGACCTTTTTTACGTGGAGCGGCAGCTGGACCTTTCGTCCGTGGCTGCGAGACTGAGAGGTAGACCTGTGTTAGTTTGGCCGAGTCAGTTTCTGGTGTCGCGAACTAGTTCACGTGGCTCGTGTTGGCTGTCTCTACTTTAGCTTGTACACCTGTACTGATTTGCCATTTAATTATTACTGTTGTTTCTCGTAGTCGGCAGACGGTGAGTACTTTTACAGCTTTACTTACCTGCTTAGCTGTTCTATAAATTGTTGGTGATGTTTACTATTCGTACCTGTGGTGTTTGGTTTGCTCGGTTTTGGGGGAGTTCCCTACTGAGCCAGTGACTAGAGAGGCTCACCCCTACCCCCACAGGTGAGAGCGAGGAGGATGTCTCACGACCGTCGTCCAGCTCAGGGCCGCGCCGTAGCGGTGCAGGGTCAGTACCACCAGCGGTGTAGTTCCAGCAGTGTAGTTTAGTTAGTTGTTTTACTTTCTTCAGTTGTACCTCGGGGTATGCCCCAGGCTCTTGTACCTCTTTATAGTTTTTGTGGAAATTTGGCTATGTAACTTGTGAATTATATATATAAAATAGTGTGTTCCTTTGTGTTTACACGGACTGTGATTTGGTATCCCTTGCGAGGCTTCGGCCCGTTCGCGGGAGGCGGACTCGGATCAAGTACGTTATCGGTTTAACGGGCTTGGCCGAGGCATTCCGTCACAGTTGGTATCAGAGCAAGGTCCGTGTTAATATAAGGGAATTAGAAGGATACATAGCCTTATTTCGGTCTTTATACACTGTTGGTAGGGACCCTGGTTTTTGATAATTTGTGGTTTTGATTTTTGCCTGGTGTTTTGTGTATGTAGAAATTTCTGAAATGGCTGATAGGAGAGATTGGGGTGGTGGAGGAGATGATCCGGAGGAAAGCACCCAGCGAATGATAGAAAGAATTTGGGAGAGCCTCACGGATATTCGAGCAAGAATGGATCAGCAGGCGCCAGTACCACCGGTTGCAGTGCCACCTGGGGATGGAGAGGCTATACCTGTTGCTCCAGTTCCGCCGAGAGTGGAGGTGCCTTTTGTAGCACCTATGCCACCACCACCACCAGTGTTGATAGCAGAAGAACCAGTGATGCAGGTGGAGAAATTTCTGAGATTGCAGCCGCCTACCTATTTAGGAGGGCCGAATCCAGATACAGCTGAGCATTGGGTTCATGAAATTGAGAGGGTCTTTGCGACTATGAGGTGTCTGACAGCGGATAGAGTGGTGTTAGCTGCTTATCAGTTAAGGGGTTTTGCACTGGAATGGTGGCGATTGAAGATGCAAACCACCTTTGCAGGCAGGACGGAGGAAGCCATCACTTGGCCAGAGTTTCTTGATGTATTTAACGATACATTCTTTCCGATCCAAGTGCAGCAAGTAAAAAGAGAGCAATTCTGAACTCTCCAGCAAGGTAACTCTTCAGTCTTAGAGTACTAGATGAGATTTATGGCACTTAGCCGTTATGCGCCATATGTGGTTTTAGATAATAACATGATGGTTGAGTATTTTATCAGAGGATTGAGAGTGGAATTGCAGGATGCGATAGTACCTCTCATGTGCAAGACAGTGGAAGAGGCAGCGCAGAGGGCAGCTACTTTGGAGAGGTCTATCCGGACTCGTCAGGCAGGTGAATCAGGTTCAGGTAGTTTCCGGCTACCACAGCAGACAGTAGGTGCAAGCAAGGGTAAGGCACCAGCGGGACCTTCTACATTAGGCTTTGGTAAATGGGGCCAGAAATTAAAGCAAGCACTTAAAGGAAAAGGAAGAGGATGGGGAGGTCGTCCGCAGTTCCAGCAAGGCCGTGGTAGGCCTGAGGTGGAGGAGTCATTGCAGAGCACTGCCAGGAAGTCTATTGTTCCTCCAGGGTATAGATGTTATAATTGTAATCAGCCGGGACATTTGATCCGCAATTGTCCCCATGCAAGAGAATATGGGTATGGCAGAGGTGTGCAGCAGCAGCAGCAGCCTCAGCAGTTCCAGCAGCCACAGGCAGGTCGTGGTAGAGGAGCACCGCAGCAACGAGGGAGAGGCCGGGTTATGGCTATCACCCGAGCCCAGGCGGAGGAGTCAAATATGATAGAAGGTACTTTACCTCTTTATGAATATTCAGCAAGAGTCTTATTTGATTCGGGTGCCTCTCATTCTTTTATTTCCGAAGAATTTCTGGATTGTATAGCTCATCCTTTAGAAGAGAAGTCTTGTGAGTTAGTGGTGGAGGTTCCTTCAGGTGAGTTCTTACTCACTTCGAGCTATATAGATGAAGCTCCTGTTATGATTGAAGGGAACCAGATGCCGGGTCGGTTGTATGCCCTGCAGTTGTCAGATTATGATATCATTTTGGGTATGGATTGGCTTGAGATGTATGGAGCAATGTTAGATTGCAGAAAGAAAAGGATCAGATTTTGTCATCCTAATGGTGCAGTGTTTGAATATCAAGGTATGCCTTTTTATACCTCCAAGTTTCTAATTTCTGCAATTAAAGCTAGAAAGTTGATTAATGATGGGTGTGTGGCTTATTTAGCCTCGGTGAGTTTGGTAGAGGCCAGTCAGCCAGTAGAAGCAGTTCCCGTGGTTAGGGAATTTGCTGATGTTTTTCCTGAGGAATTGCCTGATTTAGCTCCACATAGAGAGGTGGACTTTTCTATTGAGTTGCTGCCAGGTACCATGCCTATTTCTAAAGCTCCATATCGGATGGCACCAGCAGAACTTAATGAATTGAAAAAGCAATTAGAAGAGTTGTTGCAAAAAGGTTTTATTAGACCGAGTCATTCCCCGTGGGGAGCGCCGGTTCTATTTGTGAAAAAGAAAGATGGAAGTTTTCGGATGTGCATTGATTATAGAAAATTGAATGATGTGACCATCAAGAATAAGTACCCGTTGCCGAGGATAGATGATTTATTTGATCAGTTACAATCAGCAAAGGTGTTTTCTAAGATTGATTTGAGGTCCGGGTTCCATCAGTTGAGAATCAAAGAGGAGGATATAGATAAGACAGCGTTCAGAACCAGATATGGTCACTATGAGTTTGTGGTAATGCCTTTTGGGTTGACTAATGCTCCTGCAGGTTTTATGGATCTGATGAATAGAATTTTTCATCCATATTTAGATCAATTCATTGTGGTCTTTATTGATGATATTCTAATTTATTCAGCATCTGAGGAGGAGCATGCAGCTCATTTGAGGTTTACCCTGCAGTTGTTAAGAGATAACCAGTTGTTTGCTAAATTCAGTAAGTGTGAATTCTGGTTAAAGGAAATTTATTTTTGGGTCATGTTATCTCAGCTAAAGGAATAGCAGTGGACCCGAGTAAAGTGGAAGCTGTGTCTAGGTGGGGAGTGCCTAAGACAATAACCGAGATTAGAAGTTTTCTGGGGTTGGCAGGTTATTATAGGCGCTTTATTCAAGATTTTTCTAAGATTGCAGCACCTATGACTAGATTGACCAGGAAAGGAGTGCCTTTTGTGTGGTCCGGTGAATGTCAAAGAAGTTTCATGGAATTAAAGAAAAGACTTACTTTAGCACCTATATTGACATTACCGGTAGGGAGTGGTGGTTTTGTGTTGTATACTGATGCTTCGAGGAGAGGACTTGGCGCAGTGCTTATGCAGCATGGTAAAGTGATAGCCTATGCGTCTAGACAATTGAAGCCAGCAGAAGAAAATTACCCCACTCATGATTTAGAATTGGCAGCAGTTGTGTTTGCTTTAAAAATGTGGAGGCATTATCTGTATGGCGAGAGATTTAGATTTTTACAGATCATAAAAGCTTGAAGTATATCTTCTCACAGAAAGATTTGAATCTTCGCCAACGCAGATGGGTTGAATATCTGAAGGATTATGATTTCAGTTTGGCTTACCATCCGGGTAAGGCCAATGTTGTAGCAGATGCCTTGAGCAGAAAGGCATATATGAATTTGATGATGATTAAAGAATGGAAGGTATATGAAGAAGTAGCAGAGAATTCCTTGTATGTGCCCAGCAGTCAGCGACGGGCAATTCTAGCTGCTAGTGCAGTAGAGCCGTCTTTATATTGGCAGATCATTGAAGCTCAGAGAGCAGATGCAGGTCTACCTAAAATTGTGAAAATGGAAGGAGTTTCTATTGATGATAATTGTGTGGTCAGGCTTCGAGGCAGGTTGTTTATTCCTGCAGAAAGAGAGGTGAAGCATCGAGTTCTGGAAGAGGCTCATAAATCTAGGTACACTATTCATCCGGGTAGTACTAAAATGTACCATGATTTAAAAAGGCATTTTTGGTGGCCTCATATGAAGAAAGAAATAGCAGAATTTGTAGCAAGGTGTGCTATCTGTCAGCAGATTAAAGCAGAGCATCAGAAGCCTGGAGGTCTATTGCAACCGTTGCCTATTCCACAGTGGAAATGGGATGATATTGCAATAGACTTTGTGGCAGGTCTACCAAGGTCGAGTTCCGGGCATAATGGAATATGGGTGTTTGTTGACAGATTGACTAAGGTATGCAGATTAGTGGCAGTGAGTATGTCTTGGACAGTGGACAGGTTGGCAAATATTTATGTTGAAAGAATTGTTCCACTGCATGGTATTCCGAAGACTATTGTATCTGATAGAGATCCAAGATTTACTTCTGGTTTTTGGAGAAGTTTGCAGAAAGTGATTGGTTCTGAATTGAGGTATAGCTCCGCTTATCATCCCCAGACAGATGGTCAGACAGAGAGGACTATTCAGACAATTGAAGATATGTTGCGGGCTTGTTGTTTAGTTTGGGGAGGTAGTTGGGAGCATCATTTGGGAATGGTTGAATTTGCCTACAATAATAGCTATCATACCAGTCTTGGGATGGCACCGTATGAAGCTTTATATGAAAGGCCATGTAGAACCCCATTGAACTGGTATGGAGTGGGAGAGAGGCAATTAATGGGTCCTAAATTGATTCAGCAAACCACGGAAGTGGTGAAGCTTATTAAAGAAAAATTGCAGGCAGCTCAAAGTAGGCAGAAAAGTTATGCAGATGTTCGAAGGAGACCACTTCAGTTTGAGGTGGGAGATTTTGTTTTTCTGAGAGTTTCCCCAAGTAAAGGTATTATGAGATTTGGCAAATCTGGGAAGTTGAGTCCAAGGTATGTGGGACCTTTCCAGGTGATTGAAAGAATTGGGGAAGCAGCTTATAGGCTGGATTTGCCAGCCGATTTTGCCGATGTGCATGATATTTTCCATGTCTCCATGTTGAGGAAGTGTATTGAAGATCCAGCTCAAATAATTAGATATCAAGGTGGTGACCTGAGGTCGGACATGACTATGCCAGAGTATCCGGTGCAGATCACAGATCGAAAGATGAAGAAGCTGAGGAATAATGAAATTGAGCTAGTTAAAGTGAGATGGGAAAATAGATTAGGTGGTGAGGATACCTGGGAGTTGGCCGCGGAAATGGCTAAAGGGTATCCCTATCTGTTTGAGTAAGCTTGTGTATTTTCTTTTTTAGATGATAGTGCTTGTAAAGGTATGTGTGTATAAGTAGTTTAACCTTGAATTGTGTTATGAATTTCGAGGTCGAAATTTTCTTTTTAGATGATAGTAATGTAACGTCGCGTGCCTTTCGGATCCATGTGGATCATGTGTGTGTTGGTTGTGTAGGCCGTTGTGAGGCCAATGTGAGCTAGTTGTGTGGAATGTGTGATGTGAATGTGTGACTTGAGCAGGTGAAGAGCAGGGTTGGTCCTGAAATGAAACAGGACCTGCTGCTGTTCAGTTGGAGTTGGCGGCCAGGGGTGGCCGTTGACTGGTTGGCGTCCAGGTTAGTGGACGTTGACTGCATGAGCTTGGCGGCAGTAGATGTGGACGCTAAGGGTGGCGGTTGCTGTTGGCGGCATAGGGGTTGACGCCAACCTGAGAATTCTGCAGATTATAGGCTCACCCGCGAGCAGTTCTCTCAGCTCACTCTCTTTCCCTCTTGCCCCAGCTTGCTGCCCCCGTGTCTCTGAAGCTTCTAACAAGTTCCGAAGAGTGGTTGGACGATCGTAGAACGTGTGGCGTTGCCGAATTGCGCGAGGAAACGTCGCGGCGTGGTGCAATTCCCGTGGGAGCTCGCGGAGGGCTCGGCGTGAACCGGGAGATTGTGGGAGGTTCTAGCGTGTTTTGAGGTAGGGGACGAACCCGTTTAACTCCGTAGAAACATTAAAACATATCGTAACCACCTGAATCGGCATGATAATGTATTTTCGGATAAAGTTGCACCATACGGGGATAATGGGTGGTTTGAGTAGTTTAATGTACGAAGCATGTTGTAGTGGTTTGTATTGGGTTCTGGCATGCTAAAGGAACTGCATTTGTATGTTTTTCTGTAGTTAGAACGGTTAGAAAACCCGCAGAGCCGGATTAGGGTTTCTGCAGGGTTTAAGGCCGGAGAACTTGGCGTCAACATCGTTTGTCGCCAAGCTCCTCGGCCAAGATGTTAACGGCCAGGTCCCTTGCCGTTGACTTGTTGTAAGCGGCAGTCGATGTTGCCGCCTACTGATTATGAACAGAAATGACTAATTACAACATTTATCGATAATGCATGTGTGTTGACACATGAGGTGCACTGAGTGCACTTGGTTCTCGTGTTTAGCATACAAGGTATGCAGTTAGTTGCTTACTTCAGTGACTGCGTGTTGTTTACGCGAGTCAGTTAGGTTCACGTGTAGTGGACCATGGTTACTTGTGGTTTACGTGAGGTTTCACGTGGTTTGTGTGTGACGTGCACGTGGTTCTGTGTACGTGGCGAGTAGTACGACGCCTACCGTGGTTACCTCTCCAGTTGGGTGCCCCAGGTTCTTTGTGAGCCAGGCTGTTAGCTCGGGGCTTTGTCCCGGTACTTGTGTTGTACCGTCGAGGTCTGTGTCGTCTGACCTGGACACTCTCACTCCTGTGTTGAGTTGTACGTCTGGCTGAGGGAAAGACGACAGTGGGACAGTGACACTTGAGTTTGTTTTTAGTCACTTGTAGCGTGCTCGTAGTTGGGGGTACGACACCAGTAGTCGACACTCGTCCCCAACTAGTCCTTTTCCAGTGCCTCACTCTAGAGAGCCCGGGCCAGGGTCTTCTGAGGTGCCAGGCATGGGCCTGTGACCGTGTGGTCTGCAGGTGGTGGTGTTTAGTTGCTCTCCACAGTTGCTTGACCTTTTTTACGTGGAGCGGCAGCTGGACCTTTCGTCCGTGGCTGCGAGACTGAGAGGTAGACCTGTGTTAGTTTGGCCGAGTCAGTTTCTGGTGTCGTGAACCAGTTCACGTGGCTCATGTTGGCTGTCTCTACTTTAGCTTGTACACCTGTACTGATTTGCCGTTTAATTATTACTGTTGTTTCTCGTAGTCAGCAGACGGTGAGTACTTTTACAGCTTTACTTACCTGCTTAGCTGTTCTATAAATTGTTGGTGCTGTTTACTATTCGTACTTGTGGTGTTTGGTTTGCTCGGTTTTGGGGGAGTTCCCTACTGAGCCAGTGACTAGAGAGGCTCACCCCTACCCCCACAGGTGAGAGCGAGGAGGACGTCTCACGACCGTCGTCCAGCTCAAGGCCGCGACGTAGCGGTGCAGGGTCAGTACCACCAGCGGTATAGTTCCAGCAGTGTAGTTTAGTTAGTTGTTTTACTTTCTTCAGTTGTACCTCGGGGTATGCCCCAGGCTCTTGTACCTCTTTATAGTTTTTGTGGAAATTTGGCTATGTAACTTGTGAATTATATATATAAAATGGTGTGTTCCTTTGTGTTTACACGGACTGTGGTTTGGTATCCCTTACGAGGCTTCGGCCCGTTCGCGGGAGGCGGACTCGGATCAAGTACGTTATCGGTTTAACGGGCTTGGCCGAGGCATTCCGTCACACGGAACCTAGCCGGTTTGGCCCAGTCCGGAGTGAATCGCGGCGGCGTTCTTGACGCGACGCCATCGGCCAGCGCAACCCCGCTGATATCGCGGCGGATCGCGCCGTCGCGATAACAGGTGGGATTGCCCTTTTTCCCTTTTTCCCAGGGCGAGTCCTCTGTGATACATAGACGTTCTAAATTCCATATAAAATAGCACGGTGATCCAAAAAGCACAAACTAGTTTTAAACAAAAGTAGACATGTATATCTATCAACATGCACGATTAATTTGAACATAGACAAGGTTTAGATATGCGTTGATCGGGTTCCTTTTCAGTGACCTAAACAGGCGCAGTTAGAGTTCAACGAATTAATTTGAGATGAATACATGATGAAACATTCCGAAACCAGGGCGTTCAAAAGCTAACAAGACGTAGTATTTATGATAATTTTATCATGATCTGAAGTCAAGTATAAACGAGGTTTACAAGCAAACATGAAGGGTCATGTGTATGTATCTGATAGGGATTCAAAGAATTAATTCTCCCTCATGGGAGATCGAAATAGAACAAAACAGGGGCGTTTGAAAGCTATTGTATTGTAGTATCAATGAGAATTTTCTCATAGCATGGGAACAAGTACGTGCGGGGAATTAGAGAGAACATGAGATTTCGGGTTCATTGTGACAGTAGGGTATCATGAATTAAATTCGCCCAAATGGATAAGCAGAATACAACGAAACATAGGGCTTTTGAAGAGGTAAGTGAAGGCTACCTAGGATAATTTTTAAAAGATTTTTTCTTGAGAGATTGCCTACCTTTTTCGTGGAGTAAAAAAGCCCTAGTTTGATGACGAAAATCAGAAAATCCTCCTTGTTCAAGCCTCCTCCTCCTTGCTCCTTCGTTCTCCAGCCTTCCCCTCGTCTCCTAGGACTCCAGCCATGAACTATAGGTGGTAGGAACGAACTTGGGTGGTGTATTGGGTTGCTAGTAGAGTTTTACCCCGTCTAAAACTCCTCCTTTCTATTAATTCCGAATTTCCATGTTTATCACCTTCCTTTTTAGCAATTATCTCTTTCTTTTGGGTGGGGAAGAGATTAATTTCGTGGGTAATGAGTTATAGTAAGGCTAGGACTCTTATTTTGGATAAACATGACTTATTTAGTGTTTATTTTAGTCTTTTACTATTTACTAATTAATTAGATACGAATTTCACTTAATTACATCTCCTCCCAAGATGGGCTTCATCCTATTGGGCCCAATCTATTTGGTTTGGACCATTTGTTTAACCCACTACTAATTTAGCTTAATGGGTTATTACTTTAATTCCCTTTGTTTCCATTTATTTCCCCTTTAATCCAATTAATTCTATTTTCCTCATTTATTAAAAATAGAAATTTTATTTTTATTCGGGTTTTAAAAATCAAGGGTGCTACACCCTTGTTTCTTGCACTCATAGCATATAATGCCAGATTTTTTGTTAGACTCAAATTTATTTGAAAAATCTTTCTTTTGGAAGAGTTTGGAATTACCTGAGTCTTTCCTTTTGAATTTGAGGAATTTCTTGAATTGTCTAGTGAGCATGGCCATTTCATCATTTTCACTATCACTAGACGTTTCAGGTTCATCACTTTCCTGTTGAACATCCTTTTTGGATCTAGAGGAACTTTTGCTTAAAGCTTTTAAGGCAATTGACTTTTTTTGGGTTTTCTTCAGTTTCTTTCCTTTTCACATTTATTTTATATGTCATTAGGGAGCCAATTAGTTCATCCAATTTCATCTTTGAGAGATCTTTTGAATCCTCAATGATAGTGGCCTTAGTGTTCCATGAGGATGGAAGAGTCTGAAGTATCTTCCTCACCAAGTCACTTTCTGAGTATTCTTTCTTAAGACCTTTCAATCCATTTATTATTAACATGAATCTAGCAAACATATCTGAGATAGTTTCATCATTATTCATCTTAAACATTTCATACTCAGAAACTGGCATGCTTGCTTTGGTTTCCCTTACCTCGGACGTACCTTCGTAGATAAGTTCAAGTTTGTCCCACATCTCTTTCGCTGAAGTGCATGTGGAGACTCTTGAGTATTCTTTATGATGAACAGCGCACTGCATCATGTTCAGGGCACTCCAGTTGAGAGTTCCCTTTGCAATCTGGTCCTTCGTCCAGGTATCTTCATCCTCGGGAAGGGTGTATGCTCCTTTGCTGACAATCTTCCATAGCTCAAAATTTTGAGCTCTCAGAAACACCCGCATACGATTTTTCCAGTAAGGATAATCAGTGCCATCAAAGAAGGGTTGTGATACCCTGAAATTTTCATTCTTTTATATCGTGTATGTGTATTTACTTGTTGTGTGTATAGCATGTATATTCAATTGTGCATATTACTATTTTTATACTTCTCATAAACATATATATATATATATATATATATATATATATATATATATATATATATATATATATTTTTACGTGAGAATAGACAATTAGCTAAATTGATGTATAATGTGTATACCAAAATCTTAGGCTCATAATACTTAAAGTAATATTATGCATGTTATAATTATCTATTTCTTGCATAATGTATATAACTATGTTGTATACGTGTGTATAATTATACATACATAAATTCAAGTGGGTGCATGTAAGAATTTGTGATTATGGTATAAATTATTCTTAGTTAGCTTATTCTATATTACATCTTACAGATATTATGTATGTAAAATCTTGAAGTGCCTATTGAACTATCTATTCCATGGATGTTGTGTATAAATATATGAAGTACATGTGTATACATGTATTTTATCTTATGCATGTGATAATTAGCTATGTTAAGCGTGTTACATTAATTATGATGTGTAGGGTACTTAAATCATAATGTGCATGTAGTATTTAGCTAATGAGGAGTACATTTCAGTCATAGGTTCATGCATGTATTGTGCAATCATGTAGTGTGTAAGTATATATGCATGTATGTGTGTTATTGATGCATATTATTCTTAATGATGACTAGTGTAAGTTGTACTTAATTAAATATTGTGTAATGCATGTACTTTATGTAGTAAGAATATATGCAATTATTTTTACACATACTAGATTGTTTTGGTACATTTATACATTTAATTTTAGGTTTGGCGGAGTTTTGGCTGCACTGTGCTGTTGGCGGCCAGGACCTGGATGCCAAGGCACTGTTGGCATCTACCTCCTGGACGCCAACCCCCAGTGGGTGGCCACCCCCTTGACATCAACTTGTCGGTTAACTACAACCGATGTTGACGTCAATATCCTCCTGCGTAACGGTTCCAGAATTGTTAATGCTCGAGTTTTGGCTGGTTCCAGATTAGGAAACCCATCCTAACTCGTAGGAAACCTACCCTAAGGCGTACCCCAACCCCCAAGCCTATAAAATACCCATCCTAGGTCGGGGAAAAGGCTTTTTAACATTTGGTGAAACCTTAGCTCCGAGATGGTGAAAAGCTAAACTTCAGAAGGCCGGATCCATCGACTGGAGGTGTTCCCCGAGGAGCTACAACATTTGGAGGACAGCCAATACATCCAAGAAGAGATCCCAACTCCGAGGAGCCATCTACATCGACAGGAGAAGAAGATCTAAGGAGTTTCTGAGCACCTTTTTGGCAGGGCCGAGAAGGGCTTCATCGACATATTATGATCTTTGTAGATTTTTTTAAGAGGCAAGTAAACCTAGATCTTGATCCTATACATGTCCCCTTAAGTCTTAGTATTTTTACGGATTTTTCCTCGAGTCCTGGAACCCCAAATTCACCCTTGTATGAAAAGTTGTCTGTATGTGCTGCTGGGACCAGGTTGACGGCAACATAGGTTGCAGTCAAGTTCTTCAGAAGAAGTAAACGGCAACATCCCTTGACGTCTACTTCTTCAGGACCTGAAAATGTGCTTTTTGATTCTTTTCACGCTGTTTGAATGATTTCTGGACATAGTTACATACTGAAATTTTTATTGGTGATTGTATACAGTCATTAGGTCATATCATAAGGTTGCCTAATTTTTCTGTGAACCGTGTTAATTATGAAAATTTGATAATTGTATCATGAGCACCATATAAGCATGTTTAAATTGTGCATAAATGGAATTGCTATAAATTAGGGTTGCACAAATTTTACATGACAGTAGGATTACTAATATCTGATTTCTGAACTGTTAGAACATAACCATGTTCACTCGTACCCTGTCTAATGATATCCAACGAATGGTCTGAAATTTGGATTTAATTATAGAAATTGTATTTACTGTCTGAAAAATCTGGAAAATTACATGTGTGATATATTTACCGTTAATGACCTGGGATAAAAATTTAGAACTAAGATGTTAACAGCAAGTATAATTATTAGTTAAACCATGGAATTTGTACATATTAGATAGGTTGATGTAATCTTGTGTAATTCGGTAAATGTACAGCATGTTTAGGACTGTAATGTAAGTTATTTTATTTCTGAAAACAGTAGTATCATGATTAGGCTAACTGAGACATGTGCAATTGATAATTAAGATGTGTAAAGTGATTAAGTATTATATGTAAAATATGTGAATAGTGTGTGAAAATGTGATAAAGTGAAAGTATAATGATTGGGCCAAGAATGACACTGCTACCCTAGAGGCATCGAGAGCTGTACATAGAAAAGTCCCTATGGAAAGCTCTACATTGTAAAAGTTTGTCCTAAAGGCATTAGGAAAAACCTGGAGGTGGACAAGTACCATTGGATAGGGTGGAGAGGGCTTCTCCCGGTCTGCGCAGTTACCAAGATTCACCACTTCATTGCCTAGGTGGTGGGTATGTGATATGAGTTGTGTTATGAGTTATGTGTTATGCGATGAGTATGAGTATGAGATATTGTTTTGTGTCCTCTAATAGGTAGTTAGGACTATGTGTCATGGCATTTTAAGTTATTAGAATATGAGTAAAGTGTAAGATAATATGTGAATATGGCATGTGATGAATGCAAATATGTGATAAGTAAAAATAAAAGAGTAGATGATATGAAGATTTTGTGAAGAGATATGTAAGGGAAAAATTAAGGTTAATGAGAATGTGATTTCATGTGAAACTAATATGATAATGCATATGTTCATACTATCATGTATTAATATTTAAATTACAATGTCATGTTTAATATCATGTCATGAATTCATTAATCTTCTTGTAATAATGTATGTGAGTATATATATATGTGTAAACATGCGAATTATGTAACACAAAAAGATGGAAATGTGAATTTGCTAAAGGAATAAGATAAAGTGTAAATAGATCTAATTCTATGTAATTGAGTTTATTCCATGTCAAAACAGCAAGTAAAATATAGTTATGAATGTGTTAAGCATAAGTAAGAATGTTTAGATTCCATGCTAGATGTGATGAGTACTTAGTATAGAGTTCCATGTTTAAATTGTTTAGTATTGCCAATCAACCTGACTATGATCTAGACTTTACAATTCATGTTATAAAATATGAAACCATGCATATGAAATTTATTTACATTAAACCAGCAAGCAAGATGTGAAATTTAATATGAAAAGTGCATGTGAAAAATGAATAGTCATCATGTTAGGTTGTTCTTTTCTCTATGCCTAATTCTTTATTCTAATTGTAGAAATAAATCATGAAATGAATTAATGCGTGAATGAATGATTCATGTTACATGTTAGGTGTAGAGAATATGTACAAGTGTATAATATTAGTATCCATGATTTAGAATAAACATGTGATAGAACAAAGCATGTCTAAGTGATTTAGGAATGTTTTGATAGTTAAAAGTATGTTTCATGTATATTCTTATAGTTTAAATAATCGTATGTATTCTATAGTGTTTAAAAGATTAATGTGAATGTGATATGTTTAAGATTAAGTCTTTGTTTTACTTGTTGAGTCTTTGGACTCACCCTTGCTTCGGCATACAGGTGAGACAGGAGTTACTATTTTGAAGGAAGGCATAGCGAAGGTTGATCACTTGGAGGAGTAGCTTTTGAGGAGCAAATTTTCACTTGTACTTTTCTTTTTATAGCTTGAATAAAAATATTGTATGGACAATATTTGGACAATGTAGTTCTTTCAGTTTGTAATAATGTGGACATTGTCATTTTATTTCGCTATTTAGACTGTGGAATATGTGATGGTGATGGATTAAAGTTGAATTATTTATTTTCTTCCGTTGTACTAAATTGCTATCTACGTACTTTTCAACCTATCGGCTAGTGTTGGGTTTTATCCCACTGTAATGGCGCTCTTTATACCGATGGGGATTGGTATAATCGTACCGGTATGAGGAGGGTCGTTACAAGGGTGGCCTGGTCACTGAATGTCCCTCGGCCATATACCCCTTGTTAGATTCCATGAGATCGAGAATCTCCTGATCGTGAGATCAACCAATTAAGATAGTAAATCGGAGAAACCTCGCTCTGATACCAATTGAAAGATGTGCGAAATTATCCAATATGGTAATCTAGAAGGGGGGGGGGTTGAATAGATTACTATCAATTAAATATACTATGACCTTCTTTTCGATGGAAACACAGACTTTAGATATTTCAAACAGAGTTTAAATCAAACTAAGATGTGTGTTAATTGTAATTAGATAGAGTAACAATTTATCTAGCGTGTGAAAGATCAACGTGCCTACCAAACATCTAGCATGAAACGTTCAAACCACAGACACGATGATTTAAGGTGGTTCGGAGTACACAACTTGTGTATCCTACGTCCACCGTCCACACACACACACGCAGAAAGACTGCTTATCAGCAAGTTCACTCGCTACAACACACACACACTCACGTCGTCTGATGTAAACCACGATCAGAACAACATGACAAACATGAATCAAGCACAAGGACGCTTGACTCAACAACACACACACACGAGATATGAAAAACAGAGATAAAGAAGGGTTCAGAGTTGAGATTTCATATCCTGATGTGGAACTCTTCAGATGATCGTCCCGATGTGCTTCAAGCTTCGTCTTGACAGGTATCAGTTGATGGAGAAGCTTGAGAGATGGACAATCTGGCTTCAATCCCGTTCGGAGGATGTCTCTTTGGTTGCCTGGATGGACGGTTGAAGCAGAGCAGTAGAAAGATCTTCTCTCTTGAGACTTTGCTAGGGTTTTTTGTGTGGTGGTTGCTTCTGTACGAAAATAACTCCAAAGAGTTTCTTTTATATGGGTGTTCAAGTATGGAGAGTCGTGACAATTGGAAACACCCAATTCGAAAACGTATGGAGATCTTGTATTGAGATTTTCTCTTCGTCTGTCGACAGTAAGAAATGCATCTGTCGACATATGTAGACAGACTTGCAAAAGGCAGAATGCTGGGCTTTCCGGGAGAGAGTTCCCTGTGTGGATCTGTCGACAGGCGACTTGAGTCTGTCGACAGGTACACCTTTGCCAAGAGCTTGCTGGTTCTGTCTGTGCTGATCTGTCGATAGGCATCAGTGGGGCTG
This sequence comes from Colocasia esculenta, assembly GCA_014218235.1. Taxonomy (NCBI): domain Eukaryota; kingdom Viridiplantae; phylum Streptophyta; class Magnoliopsida; order Alismatales; family Araceae; genus Colocasia; species Colocasia esculenta. The sequence continues at coordinate 39,436,277 of CM024764.1, forward strand.
TCGGCAGGTACATCTTTGGGGCTGTCGACAGGTACTTGTTTTTTGTGCTTTTCTTGATCTTTTTACTCTTGTTTTGGTAAATTGTCTTGCATGCAATCTCACCTACATTTAAGAGCATTGTTAGTGAGATAATGTGAACATTTAGATGATCAAATTAAACATGTGTTTCTTGATTAACATTTACTTGACTTGTCATTCTTATCATGTTTCACACATTCATTTCACATGAAATTGTATTGTTCATGAAGTGCTCATCGATTGCTCATCATAAAAAACAAACATCTCAAATATAAATCCATGTAAACCCAACATTCTCCCCCTTTTTGATGATGACAAAATTTCAATTAATGCACAATTAATGTACAATTGATGTTTCTCCCCCTTTTGACAACATCCAAAAAGACACGTCATGCACGCATGAATAGAGCAAATAATTGTGATTTTCATTGAAGTGGCAAGCATTACACATAGTTACAAAATGAAGTGACAACATGACAAAAGGAATTGCAAGGAAGAGAATAACATGACCAAGAAAGCAGACTAGTACATCAAGAACAAGACCATGACCATGACCAAAACACAGTGGACACCTAAGCTCTCTAAGCAGCATCATTGCCAGGCGGTGCAAAGGTCTGACGAATCTCATGAATCTCTGTGGAGAGTCTAGTAAGTCTGAGCTGAAGCTGGACTTGAGTATCAGCTAGTGCTTCAATGCTCGTATCAACAGTGTCCAATCGTTCATTTAGGTGCTCAAAGCCTGTGGTCATTTGAAGCTGCATTTGTGCCATTTCAGCAGTGATGAAATCTCGAAGAGAGAGCTCAGCAGGCGCTTGTTCATCAGCAACATCTTCATCTTCAGCTCCCTGAGCATCTATTGGCTCGGACTGGGAGTCATTACCAGCATCATCTTCATCAATGTCATCTTCTTCATCTGCATGTGCCTTACCCTTGAGTTCTCGTGACACAACCCCATCAACCAATTTGTAGCCCATCCTGTGAGCAGCAGTGAGATCAAAGGAGCTACGAGACTTGAGGTTTGTCATCTCTTCTTTGGAGATTTGGATGCCGATGAACAAAAGAAGAGAAGTGATTGGACATGCATAAGGCATAGACCTATTGGAATTGCGAAGGCATATCCGGATGTGAGAGATTAGAAGGAGTGGTGGGTTGACTTGTTTACAGTTAAGAAATGCGTGAAAAAGGGATTTGTGAATGGCAATCACAAGTTCCCGACTACCATCCTTGGGGACTATGATTGTGGTAAAATATGGTGGATGAGACGATGAAGAGGAGAGAAGGAGTTGGCATTCATTTGCACACGATCTTTAGATGAATCGTATGGCTGCCTAGTGATGAGTGTGTAGTACTCAGATGCCAATGGGTGATGTTGCATGATATCAATGCCAGTATTTGGAATTTGAAGTGCAATGGAGAAAAGATTAGGAGTGATCAGAAACGGGGTGCCTTTCACCTTGGTATAAAGATCACCGTGAGCGGTTTCCCGGAGGTTGTTGTAGAACTCCGTCACAGTGGTTGGAGAGTACCGCTTGTGAGAATAGCAGAAGGGAGACCACCCCTGGGTGTTAAAAAGTGGCAGCAACCCGGGAAACATGTCTTCCAGAGACACGAAATCAATGTATCTGGGCTGCACGAACTTGGTAAAGGTGCCATGAACATTAAGAAGTTGCAGATTTGGAGGAATAACGAGCTCCGAAAAACGATCATCCCGATGCTTTGTTCGGCGCTCGGTATGAGCCCTGGAACCCTCGCCGTCTTGGGGAGAATGAGGACGACGACGGGAGACAAGCTTCTTGCTCTTGGGAGCCATCAGAAAGAAGGATTTCAGAGTAGAGAGGGATGTGAAAGGAGCAAGGAGACACGAGAAGGAGGAAAGACACAAAGAGGCAGACTCTCCTCTTTCGTCCTGGAGAAGGAGGGTTTTGGTGAAGAGGCAAGGAGGAGGGATTGTTTGGATGTGGGAAAGGGGGAAAGGGTCGTGGGGTCCTTTTAAAGAAAGGGGGAAGGGATTTGAAAGGACTGGGACCCATGAAATCTGCCCTAGATGGCCACCCGTTGGGCTTCCAAAACAAGTCCTGCCGCTGGCTGTTGATAGGTGAACAGTGCCCTGTCGACAGGCACTTGCAGAAAGTGTGCCAGTGAAGTATTTTGACAGAATTTTGCAAGGCAATGAGCTTCCAATATGTATATAAGATGAAAATAGTAAATACACATTATAAAATGTCATACCCACTAATAATTAGGACATATCAATTATCGACAATGGTTGTGAAATAATATTCCCCAGACCTCAAGTTGCAGCATAAGGAGTACACTGAACAAAGACATAGAATAAATTGCAAAAGAACATATATCTTAGTATGTGACAGTCAAAAGGTGTATGAAACAACATGGGCAATTTTTCATTAATAACAGCTTGGCCTTGAAAAGAAAAAATTGAGGAGGCTACACTTTATTTCTTCTGTTGTGATTTGTATCTAAACAAATAGTAAGAGAGAAAGTGGTAATTAGGATAACTATGACCTTTTTACGTGAAGATAGACATGGGTAATGCTGGTATCCCCAGTTACTTAGTGGAAGTGACCATCAGACCATTATCCAGAGATAAGGAGTAAGCCTTTTGACGCGAAGATAGACATTTGTAATGCCCATATCCCTCGTTACTCAGCAATACTCATCATTGCTCTGCCTTTATTCCCTTATTAAATTTGATACACTTTGTTTTCTTGTTATTTTTTTTTTTTTTTTGTGTGAAATAGGTAGCTTTTCTCCTATTTGATTGTTTGTTTTGAAAATTAAGGTCATGAGTTAGATAAGACATAAAAGCCAATGCAAGACATAACATTCAATAACCTTTGGACTTAGCACATTACTTAAAAAACATGATATTCCACAAGGGAGTTATTCAAGTGAGTTAGGTTAGACTCATGTATTTTGTTAAATGTACTCAAAATGATGCAACCTAGACTCACAAGAGAATGGTATGTCAAAATCATTGTGATTTGGACAATGTCGTTGATATTATGTGGATATGAAAGATTATAACATAAGGAAGTCACCAATTTGCACCTTAGATACATTAGTGAAGCATGATCATGAAGTATGTTGAGACAGGACAAGCAAAACTCAGCAAGAGGTGCATCTGTCGACAACCATTTGGTGCCTGTCGACAGATGCAGACAGTGTGAATTAACTGAGGCCAGGTAGGTGGCGTCTGTCGATAGATACAGAGGGGTCTGTCGACAGATTTGAACAGACTGAAGAATTGTGAGTTCGGGATGAGTAATTCTGCTAGGGGCTGTCGACAGCAAGGAATGGGGTTGTCGACAGGAGTTGTGAGAAGGGTTTTGAAAGCAGATATGAGAGATAGCATTTGAGTTCCATGCCAAGGAAGTGAAGTAATGGATAGTTTCCCTTAAAAATCACTCATCTACCTTAACCTAGCTCCCCCATAGTGTGTGCATGTGAAGACTCAACAAGCAAGCAATTCAAGACACATTTGCACAAGTTTAGCAAGCAATTGCAAACAAGTTCATGAATAAGGACAGACCATCACAAAAAAAATCCATTTGTGTGCAAAAGTGAATGGGCAAATTGAAAAGAATCCATATACCTAATTCAAAGTAGATGACCCTTATTTGCAACTTGACTATGGATACGTGGCGGAGAATGTTTTCTCAAGCATAATGATAGTTTCTAAACAAACATAACTTGTTCTTCCACAGATCACCATTTGATATACCTCATAGTCGGTGCACACAAAGAACATATACTTCAAAGTTTGGTATGAGATTCATTGCATTTTGTACAATCCTAATTCTCTTCTCAATGTTGTGAATCTATCCTCAGCCAATGGTTTTGAGAAAATATCAGCTAATTGCTTATCAGTGGGTATGAAGTTGAACTCCAAGGATTTGTTGGCTACTTCATCTCTCAAGAAGTGATGTCTTATCTCAATGTGTTTTGTCCTAGAGTGTTGGACTGAGTTCTTTGAAAGATTGATGGCACTAGTGTTGTCACATAAGATAGGTGTGCATCCAATGTCAATATTGTAGTCAGACAGTTGACTTTTTATCCACAACACTTGAGCCGCACAACTCCCCGCAGCCACATACTCTGCCTCTACAGTGGAGAGTGCAACCGAGTGTTGCTTCTTGGATGCCCACGAAACCATGCAACCACCAAGTAATTGGCAGTACCCACTAGTGCTTTTCCTGTCTATCTTACATCCAGCATAATCAGCATCAGAATATGATATCAAGTCAAAAGTACTTCCTACTGGATACCAAAGACCCAAATCATACGTACCTGAGAGATATCTGAATATTCTCTTAACTGCAACCAAATGGCTTTCCTTTGGACTAGATTGATATCTAGCGCAAAGGCAAACACTGAATTGTATATCGGGTCTACTTGCAGTAAGATAAAGGAGTGAGCCAATCATACCTCGGAATTGCTTTGCATCTACCGGTTTACCTTTCTCATCATTTTCCAATTTTATGCTTGTGCTCATTGGTGTTGAAGCAGGTTTGGCTTGCTCAAACTGAAAGCGTTTCAAGAGCTCTTTTACATATTTTTCTTGATTAATGAAGAAGCCATCTACATGTTGCTTCACCTGCAAACCAAGAAAGAATTGAAGCTCCCCCATTAGACTCATCTCAAATTCGCTGTGCATATGTTTGGAAAACTCCTCACACAGTGATGGGTTAGTGGAACCAAATATAATGTCGTCCACATAAACTTGAACAACAATTATGTGATTGCGAACTTTCTTAGTAAATAGAGTTTGGTCCACTTTACCTCTTGAGTAGTTTTTACTCACCAAAAAGTTGCTCAGTCTGTCGTACCAAGCTCGAGGTGCCTGTTTCAAACCATAGAGAGTTTTGTACAGTTTATAAACATGGTTAGGCATTTTAGAATTTTCAAAACCGGGTGGTTGAGAGACATAGACTTCCTCTTTGATGTAGCCATTCAAGAAAGCAGTTTTAACGTCCATTTGAAAAAGTTTAAACTTATGTGCATATGCCAATAAGATTCTAACTGCTTCAAGTCTAGCTACAGGGGAAAATGATTCTTCAAAGTCCACATCAAATTCTTGATTGTATCTTTTTGCTACCAGTCTAGCCTTATTTCTCACCACTTTACCCTCTTCATTTAGTTTATTCCTAAAGACCCATCTTGTTCCTATGACAGAAATTTCAGGGGTTCTAGGAACTAAACTCCAGACATTTTTTCTTTGAAATTGACCAAGTTCCTCATGCATAACATCAATCCATGAATTTTCTTTTAAGGCCTCTTCAACATTTTTAGGTTCCACTTGAGAGACAAAAGCTGACTGATCTTGTTCAATTATTTGTCTAACTTGATATCTAGTTTGAACTAAATCATTTACATCTCCTATCACATTCTCAAGTGGGTGATCTTTAAAATACCTCACATTGGTGATTGTTGAAGAACCGGGTTGATCTTGGACTTGTGGAAGTTGGTCTTGTGGAGGTTGTTCTGGAGGAGGGTGTGCTTGAGGAGTTTCATCTTGAGGCTCTTCCTCTTGTGGATCTTCTTCAGATTCAACATCTTGTTTTCTGAACAGATTTTCGTCATCTTCATCATTGTACCTGCGAAGATAGCCACTTTTATTTTTAGAAACTACTTTAGAATTTCCTTTTGCTTTTGCTTGTAGTTCCTCAAGTTTTGTTTCTGCATCTCCATCTTGAGTCCTATGAAGGTTTTCAGTGTTAGTTTTTGCATGATACTCATCAAAAACAACATGTGGAGTTTCTTCCACTGTTTTATTCTTAACGTTAAACACCCTATATGCTCTAGAGTGTTCTGAGTATCCAAGAAAAATACATTGATCACTTTTGGCTTCAAATTTGTCTAAATCAACTTTATCATTGTTATGAATAAACACTTTTGAGCCAAAAACTCTGAAATACCCAATACTGGGTTTCTTACCTTTTAGCAGTTCATAGGGGGTTTTCTTTATCACGGGTCTTACCATGGCTCTATTGAGAATGTAGCACGAGGTGTTTACCGCTTCTGCCCAAAAACTCCTTGGGAGTTGACTTTCAACCAGAAGAGTACGAGCCATTTCCACCAGGGTTCTGTTCTTTCTCTCCAGTACACCATTTTGCTCCGGAGTCCTTGGAGAGGAAAACAAGTGTTCTATTCCTTGGTGCCTGCAAAAATCAAAAAATGAGTTGTTATCAAACTCTCCCCCGTGATCAGTGCGGATTGAGCATATCTTATTAACATTTCCATGCTCAATCTTATTAAAGAATTCTTCAAAGATTTTCAGTGCCTCATTTTTGTGAGCCAGAAATTTTACCCAAGTGAACCTAGAAAAATCATCTACAATGACAAAACTAAATCGTTTGCCATTGAGACTCAGTGTTCTAGTAGGTCCAAAAAGGTCCATGTGCAACAATTCATAAGGTTTAGAGGTACTTACCGGTGCTTTTGATTTGAAGGATTTCTGGGTTTGTTTTCCCTGTGCACATGCATCACAAAAATTTTTATTCTTATTGAAGGAAATATAAGGAAGATCATTTACCAGTTTCAGCCTCTTGATCTTGTGCAAGACATTGTAGCTTGCATGCCCAAGCCTACGATGCCACAAGGAAAGCTCATACAACCTTGCCTGAACCAATGATCTGGCCTTTATTGTTACCTCCAAAAACCACTTGACCTCCGTCTTTTTCCAGCAGCAAATAGAATTTATCTTTGTCGCCCTTCATGTGCCTCGAGTAGCCACTATCCAGGTACCATTTATTTTGATTTTGGGCTGCTAGGCATTCCTGCATATGTGGATCAGACAAGAGGTTTTGGTACCCAAATTACTTTGGGTCCCAATGTATCATTCATGCCAAAAAGTAAATGCTTCGGAATCCAAACTTGTTTGATTTTTAGTTTATTTGGATTATTCCAGCATCGTTTTGCATTGTGCCCAACTTTCTTACAGACATTGCATGATGAAGATTTTTCCAAAACAGTGGGTTTGTTATTCTGAGGAACATGCATGAGCATTTTACCCTTCTGTTGCCTGGTTAGCTTTTCTTTGAAAGCATGTTTCCAGACTTGTCGACAACCCTCTTTGGGGCTGTTGACAGACTTCTTAGTTGTGTTAACAGCTGAACTGATTTTCTTGGGTTCATGTTTCTTACCCTTGGCTTGACCTTTCTTATTCTTGGAAGGGACTTGATAGCTTGTGCTAGGGCTAGAATCAACAAAAGAAGTTATCAAAGTCTCTCTCATTTTCTTTTGTTTTACTGGTTGATATCTAATTCCATATTTTGCAACAAAGATGTTTGACCCCAAAATAGCATCAAGATTTTATTTTCCCTTAACGAACCTTTTAAGATCTTCAGATTTTTCTTTTATATATTTTTCAGCCTGTTCCAACTTTTTCTTAGTTTCTTGATGTTTATTTTGAAGACGTTCAAGAGAGTTGGTTATACTTTCCTTTTCTTTTTGACTTTCTTGCAATTTTATTTTCAAGCAATCCATTTCCTCACAGTGAGCTTCCTCATCAATTTTCATCATTTCAATTTCTTTAGTTAAGGCAACAACTTGTTCATCATTGTGTGTGTTATGAACAACAGAATTGATTTTCCTTTTCAATGCCTTGTTTTCAGATTTGAATTCACAGAATTTTTCAAACAGGACAGTGTATGCTTCTTCCCATTCATCAACAATATAAGTTTCAAAGGAAGTGTTTACCTCATTGGAATCGTCGCTTCTAGCCATTAGACACTGAATTTCTTCATCTCCAGAGGTTTCTTGTGCATCCTCGTCTTCATCTTCATCACTCCAAGTTACCAACATTGCCTTGGCTTTCTTGAAGGTGAATTTCTCTTTCTTCAATTTTTTCTTGAGTTCGGGGCATTCTCCTCTCATATGCCCTTGTTTCTTGCACTCATAGCATACAATGCCAGATTTTTTGTTAGACTCAAATTTATTTGAAAAATCTTTCTTTTGGAAGGGTTTGGAATTACCTGAGCCTTTCCTTTTGAATTTGAGGAATTTCTTTAATTGTCTAGTGAGCATGGCCATTTCATCATTTTCACTATCACTAGACGTTTCAGGTTCATCACTTTTCTGTTGAACATCCTTTTTGGATCTAGAGGAACTTTTGCTTGAAGCTTTTAAGGCAATTGACCTTTTTGGGTTTTCTTCAGTTTCTTTCCTTTTCACATTTATTTCATATGTCATCAGAGAGCCAATTAGTTCATCCAATTTCATCTTTGAGAGATCTTTTGAATCCTCAATGACAGTGGCCTTAGTGTTCCATGAGGATGGAAGAGACTGAAGTATCTTCCTCACCAAGTCACTTTCTGAGTATTCTTTCTTAAGACCTTTCAATCCATTTATTATTAACATGAATCTAGAAAACATATCTGAGATAGTTTCATCATTATTCATCTTAAACATTTCATACTCAGAAACTAGCATGCTTGCTTTGGTTTCCCTTACCTCGGACGTACCTTCATAGATAAGTTCAAGTTTGTCCCACATCTCTTTCGCTGAAGTGCATGTGGAGACTCTTGAGTATTCTTTGGGATGAACAGCGCACTACATCATGTTCAGGGCACTCCAGTTGAGAGTTCCCTTTGCAATCTGGTCCTTCGTCCATATATCTTCAACCTCGGGAAGGGTGTATGCTCCTTTGCTGACAATCTTCCATAGCTCAAAATTTTGAGCTCTCAGAAACACCTGCATACGATTTTTCCAGTAAGGATAATCAGTGCCATCAAAGAAGGGTGGCCTAGTCACTGAATGTCCCTCGGCCATATACCCCTTGTTAGATTCCATGAGATTGAGAATCTCCTGATCGTGAGATCAACCAATTAAGACAGTAAATCAGAGAAACCTCGCTCTGATACCAATTGAAAGATGTGCGGAATTATCCAATATGGTAATCTAGAAGGGGGGTTGAATAGATTACTATCAATTAAATATACTATGACCTTATTTTCGATGGAAACACAAACTTTAGATATTTCAAACAGAGTTTAAATCAAACTAAGAAGTGTGTTAATTGTAATTAGATAGAGTAGCAATTTATCTAGCGTGTGAAAGATCAACATGCCTACCAAACATCTAGCGTGAAACGTTCAAACCACGGACACGATGATTTAAGGTGGTTCGGAGTACACAACTTGTGTATCCTACGTCCACCGTCCACACACACACGCAGAAAGACTGCTTATCAGCAAGTTCACTCGCTACAACACACACACACTCACGTCGTCTAATGTAAGCCATGATCAGAACAACATGACAAACGTGAATCAAGCACAAGGACGCTTGACTCAACAACACACACACACTAGATATGAAAAACAGAGATAAAGAATAGTTCAGAGTTGAGATTTCAAATCCTGATGTGGAACTCTTCAGATGATCGCCCCGATGTGCTTCAAGCTTCATCTTGATAGGTATCAGTTGATGGAGAAGCTCGAGAGATTGACAATCTGGCTTCAATCCCGTTTGGAGGATGTCTCTTTGGTTGCCTGGACGGACGGTTGAAGTAGAGCAGCAGAAAGATCTTCTCTCTTGAGACTTTGCTAGGGTTTTTTGTGTGGTGGCTGCTTCTGTACGAAAATAACTCCAAAGAGTTCCTTTTATATGGGTGTTTAAGTATGGAGAGTCGTGACAATTGGAAACACCCAATTTGGAAACGTATGGAGATCTCGTATTGAGATTTTCTCTTCGTCTGTCGACAGCAAGAAATGCATCTGTCGACAGATGTAGACAGACTTGCAAAAGGCAGAAGGCTGGGCTTTTCGAGAGACAGTTCCCTGTTTGGATCTGTCGGCAGGCGACTTGAGTCTATCGACAGGTACACCTTTGCCAGGAGCCTACTGGTTCTGTTTATACTGATATGTCGACAGACATCAGTGGGGCTGTCGACAGGTACTTATTTTTTGTGCTTTTCTTGATTTTTTTGCTCTTGTTTTGGTGCATTGTCTTGCATGCAATCTCACCTACATTTAAGAGCATTGTTAGTGAGATAATGTGAACATTTAGATGATCAAATTAAACATGTGTTTCTTGATTAACATTTACTTGACTTGTCATTCTTATCATGTTTCACACATTCATATCACATGAAATTGTATTGTTCATGAAGTGCTCATCGATTGCTCATCATCAAAAACAAACATCTCAAATATAAATCCATGTAAACCCAATAGGCCAGTTTTACTCTGTACATCGTCAGTCAAAGGCGGATATGAAGGCCGAATCTTTTTGTGACAGAAGAACTCTACATCTTACTGTTTAGATTGTTATCCTCCTATTCACGTTCTTTTGTTGGCCTTCTTGATATGGAAGCAAGACTAACTTAGAGGGGGGATGAATAGGAAATCTGAAAACTGAAACAAAAATCACCACTTGAAAATATTTGGTTAGTATAAATAAGTGTGTGCAATGGAAGTAAAGAGCGCAGAAGCAAGCACACAAGGAACACAGAAAATTATCCTGGTTCGACCCTTCTAAATGGAAGTCCTATGTCCAGTCCCTAAGCAAACTCTTGGGATTTCACTAACCACCAAATAACCTTGGTCTTCCCTTAAACAAGGGGCATACAACACCCAGTACCCCAGCTGGTCTTCTTCTCTTTCCCGGGCAAGAAGGCGACCCACTTCTTTTACAGGCTCAGAAGAAAACCTGCTGGAACAAACCCCAGTGCGGTTACAACACTAGACACAAGCTGGTCTTCTTCTCTTTCTGGGTAAGAAGGCAACTCACTATTTCACCTCAGCCAGGTGCTTCTTTTACGAGCTCAGAAGCAACTCACTGGTACACACCCCAATAGATCCTCCCTTCAAACAAGGGGAACACTAGTACAGACCCCAGATGGTCACCACCAGGTGCAAGCTGTGGTGATCAGTTCATCCCCATGTAATTAAATAAATTATATATATATTTTGGTGATTAACAAAACTCAAATAAAGTATGATCTAACAAGTTTTTATGAAGCTTAAGCACAGGAAACAAATCAGGTGGGAATCAGCAAATAAGTAAGTGTTTCTTAGCATTTGAAAGTACAGAGCATGTAATTTTTCTAAGGACACATCGACTTCCTATGTGTTATAACGATTTCCACATTTCTATCGATTTCATCTTCATAATGATTTAATAAGTATCATACTGATTTTGTCTTCATAACGATTTCGATCTCACAACGATTTGCTAAGCGTTCATAACAATTTCGATCTCACAACGATTCGCTAAGTGTTCATAAGGATTTCAATCTCACAACGATTTTCTAAGTGTTCATAACGATTTCGATCTCACAACGATTCGCTAAGTGAGCATAACGATTTGTTCTCACAACGATTCGCTAAGTGAGCATAATGATTTCGATCTCACAACGATTCGCCAAGTGAGCACAATGATTTTCTCTCATAACAATTTGGTTCTTGTAACGATTTGAGAACAACGACTTGGTCTCACAACGATTTGCCTTCATAATGATTCGATAAGTTCCACTTCGATTTGGTCTTCATAATGATTCGATAAGTCACAACAATGACTTGGTCTGTGTAATGATTCGATAAAGCAAAACAACGATTTGATCACTACATCGACTCGATAAGTGAAACAACGATTTGGTTATAACAACTCATTCATAATGACTTGCTCATAATGATTTACTTATACTCTCATAACGATTTGTCTCTACAACGATTTGGTTATGATTGTATAACGATTTGTGTTCACATCAATTTGTTTATACATGTGCAACGATTTACATAAACATCGACTCATTCACATAACGATTTCATAAGTCATACTCACAACGATTTCATGAGTTATAACGACTTGATATTTAAACATATTTCAAATATTTTTAAAGTCAAAAGTCTTCCCTCGCTTTTCTCCGATATCCATGCATTGATTATGACTGATCATTTCACTGCACAATGCATGCACATACATCTTCTATTCCTATGCTTATATTAGAAACATCTTTTTGGAAAACAAATTGATATTTCTATTTTGATGTATATTCATTCTAACGTTGACTGACAACAAGAGACAGCATAGCTGTCTATCATTTAGCATTTATTGTGTGCAGGTCTCTGACAGCACAACCGTTTACAACGTTGGACAAAATGGAAGATGAAGGATATCGAGAAAGATCTTCTCTTTGCATGCGTGGAACGTAAAGAACCATTGACTAAAAGCTCTACAATACCATGCAGTCTAACGTATACCAGAGCATAGAGACAACAGACATATCAACGGCTACTTTCTCAAGAGAAGATATAAATACAAGACTCAAGACTCTTGGAAGACAAATTTTGAGGAAGAACTTTTGAAATGATCAACTTGATAGAGAAGCGTTCAAGCCAAATAGTCTTAGAAGAAGAGCCTCTGTCCATTCCAATCCTTGTAGCTCTTGCTCTCTGTGTCTTTTAGAGAGCCTTTTTGAGTTCTGAGAGACTTCGCCTCTGTAGATCTTTCTCTCTCAGTCTCAGCCTCAGATCTGATACTTGTTGTAAATCAGGTCTAGGGGCATTTCGCCTTTATTCACACTCCTATGTAGTTCCTCTTCTGGGGTGAAGAGAGGACCTGTTGAAGCAGGTGGTTTTATTCCCTTCATGTTAAAGGAAGACCTGGGTTCCAGGGTGTTGTATTCCTCTTCAGGTGAAGAAGAGAAGGTCAGCTGCGGCTGGATGTGTAAGTGTCCTTGAGGGGGACTGTACCCTTGGGTAGTGGAATCCTAAGTTGTTGCTCAAGGACTGGATGTAAGACTCCTGTGGAGAGGAGGTCCGAACCAAGATAAAATCCTTGTATAGTGCGGTTGCTTGTTTGTGATTGTTGTTTTCTTTACTACTAACACTAACAGTCAAACGTAGTGTTTTGTGTGAATGTTTTTTGTTGACAGGTTTAGATAATCATATTTTAAGAATCCCATTCACCCCCCCCTGGGCTTGCTAGTTGGGCAACAAGCTGGTCCTCCCTTCTAATCAAGGGGAACGCTTACACAACAAGTCTTCTCTTCCAACCGAAGAGGAACACTTCTAACACAAAAGCAAGGACCTAAAGCCCCTAGATCAAGGTCAAGATACACAACAGAAAATGCTTGATCTGAGACTATGTCTAAGAAGGAAAGAGTTTACAATAAAGACTCTTCTTAGGCTAAACCCCCAGCTCTCTCTGTAACGGTGCGGTCGTTTGGATCTGTGTTTATTGGTTTGGTGTGGTGCTCATGACCAATGTGGGGTTGTTGAGCCCTGGTCGTGATCTCCGTTCGTTGTGTGGCTGTTGTGGGCCGGAGGTTTTAGCCCAAACAGTCCATAGGTTTATTGGTTGTGAACGCGACAGGGTGGGGCGTCATGTTTTGAACGTGATGGTCACATGCGTCGCGTTCTCCACACCGCCTTTATGACGCGTGGCATGGAGAGTTTTCAGAAGGCAACGGTTAGGTGCATCGCATTCTGAAGGCGACAAAATGCTACATCGTGTTCTTGTTTCCAGTTTGAGATAAGTTTGGCCCTTTAGCCAAACAGAGCAGGAAGCTCTGTTCGACTGGGGAGAGGGTTGCTGCAGCGATTTCCAGTGATGTTGACTTTGGAGCTTGTGTTTTGACGTGGTTTTGGCGCGTAGAAGCTGCTCGGAGCATGGAGAGCACCGATTGAGCCTCGTTCTGCAAGTTCTTCTTATCAGTAGGGACTTTCCTATTGCCCAGCTAGCAAGCCCAGAGAGGGGGGTGAATGAGATTCTTAAAATTTGATTATCTAAACCTGTCAATAAAACGTTCAAACACAAGACACTTCGTTTGACAGTTAGTGTTAGTAGAAAAGCAAACAACAAACATAAAACAAACAATCACACTACACAAGGATTTTATCCTGGTTCGGACCTCCTCTCCACAGGAGTCCTACGTCCAGTCCCTGAGCAACAACTCAGGATTCCACTACCCATGGGTACAGTCCCCCTTAAGAACATTTATACATCCAGCCGCAGCTGGCCTTCTCATCACAGCCTGAAGAGGAATATAACACCCTGGAGCCCAGGTCTTCCTTCAACACGAAGGGAATACAACCACCTGTTACCTAAAGGTCTTCTCTTCAACCCCGAAGAGGAACAACACAATGATGTGAGAATATCAGGCGAAGTGTCCCTAGACCTGGTTTACAACAAGTACCAGATCTGAGGCAGAGTCTGAGAGTAGTAGATCTATGATGAAAGAAACTCTCAGAACTCAAAGGTGCTCTCCGAAGGATTAAAACAAGAATGTGGAGAGCGAGAGCGAGAGCTACACAAGAGTTGGAATGAAAAATCGCTCTTCTATTAAGACTCTTTGGCGTGAAAGATTGCTTCTTTTCTTTCAAGTTGTCTAGTTGTTCCTTCAAGAGTCTTCAGACTTGAATATATATCTTCTCTTGAGGAAGTAGCCGTTGATATGTTCGTTGTCTCTATGCTCTGGTATACGTTAGACTGTATGGTATTATAGAGCTTCCAATCAACGGTCCTTTACGTTCCATGCATGCAAAGAGAAGATCCTTCTTGATATCCTTCAACTCCCATTTTGTCCAACATTGTACATGGTTGTGCTGTTAGAGACCTGCACATAAATGCTAAATGATAGACAGCTACACTATCTCTTGTTGTCAGTCAACATTAGAACGAATATACATCAAAATAGAAATGTCATTCTACTTTCTAAAAAGATGTTTCCAATATAAGCATAGGAATAGAAGATATCTGTGCATGCATCATGCAGTGAAATATTCAGTCATAATAAATGCATAGATATCGGATAAAAAGCGAGGGAAGACTTTGAATTTCAAAATATTTGAAATATGTTTAAATATCAAGTCGTTATAACTCATGAAATCGTTGTGAGTACGACTTATGAAATCGTTGTGTGAATGAGTCGATGTTTATGTAAATCGTTGCATATGTATAAATAAATCGATGTGAACACAAATCGTTATACAATCATAACTAAATTGTTGTAGAGACAAATCGTTATAAGAGTATAAGAAAGTCGTTATAACCAAATCATTGTTTCACTTATCGAGTCGATGTAGTGATCAAATCGTTGTTTTACTTTATCGAATCGTTACATAGACCAAGTCGTTGTTGTGACTTATCGAATCGTTACAGCAAGCAAATCGTTGTGTAACTTATCGAGTCGTTATAATGACCAAGTCGTTGTTGTAACTTATCAAATCGTTATGAAGGCAAATCGATGTGAGACCAAGTCATTGTTCTCACTTAACAAATCGTTGTGAGAGCAAATCATTATTCTCACTTAACAAATCATTGTGAGAGCAAATCGTTGTTCTCACTTATCAAATCAATGTGAAACAAAATCGTTATGAGAGACCAAATCATTGTTCTCACTTAACAAATCGTTGTGAGAGCAAATCGTTGTTCTCACTTAACAAATCATTATGAGATCGAAATCGATGTAAAGCCAAAACGTTATAAGAGCAAATCGTTGTGAGAGCAAATCGTTGTTCTCACTCAATAAATCGTTATGAGATCGAAATCGATGTGAAACAAAATCATTATACTCACTCACCGAATCGTTGTGAGATTGAAATCATTATACTCAGTTAGCAAATCGTTGTGAGATCGAAATCGTTATGCTCACTTAGCGAATCGTTGTGAGATCGAAATCGTTGCAACACTTATGAAATCGTTATGAAACCAAAATCGGTATGACACTCATCGAATCCTTATGAAGATTAAAACAGTAGAAGTAAGGGAATTGTTATGGCTGTAATGAAATCGATGTATACTTAGAAGAATTACAAGCTTTGTACTTCAAATGCTACAGGAAAAAAATACTTACCAAGTTTTGCATGATTTTCCTTGATTTATTTTCTGTGCTTAAACTTCATAGAAGGCTTGTTAAATCACACTCTATTTGAGTTTTGTTAATCACCAAAATAGATATGTAATTCATTAAATTACATGGGGATGAACTGATCATCAATCTCCCCCTTTTTGGTGATGACAAAACATGACAAATATAGCTGTTCTGAAATAAATCTAGATAAGATTTGCTAGTGAAATTTGAAAAATGTATTTCAGAATGTTCATTTTTCTCCCTCTTTTTGTCATTAAGAAAAAAGATATATGAATGAACAAAAACAGAAAGAGAAAATATAAATAATCTATTGATCATTGGGTTTTTCAGAGAGATAGAAGGCATGAGACAAAAAGGAGGCAAAGCGAGTAAGGATGGGGGTCGCCTTGCGTTCCTGCTCTTCAAAATGAGCTCAAAATGCACCAAAGGTGATTTTATAGGAAGGTCCCATAGTAGGAGCCATCCTTTGAATGTGACGCTGTCGCTGTGCTTCCACAAAGGTGCCATATCCATTCATGCCAAGGGAAATCTTATATGAACTGAAAGATCCAAAACTAGCTAGTCGAAGAAACTGATCAATTTTGAAGGGGTAGTGGATTTGATGCTGCTTCAGTTCCTTTTTCATAGCCAAAAAGACCTTGTACCTTTCTTCCCATATAACATAAGGGTCCCGGACAAGGTGAAGGGAGTTTGAATCCAAAAATTCGCCAACAGACTACAAAGGTTGATTGGATCGAGCTTGAGAAGCATTGAGATCTCGAAGTTGTTGTGCGGAAAGAAGGTAGAGCTTCTCCCAATCTGAAGGTGAAAGCCGCTCACTTTCAGACAAGATGGGGGACTAAAACATAAGCCTTAATGTAGCCTCAAAGGTATTCCTTGTAAACCAATCTGTGAAAGGAAAGGGAAGAGCCCTCTTGCACAGAAATTTTGGCCATTACCCGAGCAGCTCGCTCAAAGATTAGTGACCCAACAGCAGAGTCCTGTTGAGCAACTACCCCTAAGGAATTTAAGAATTTTCTTAAATTAAAATATCTATTGTTTTTGCTATGACAAAACTCTTTAAAATAAACTTTCTACAAAGCAAATATATTAATTACATATCACAAAAATCATACAGATATATTTCAGGTCTATACCTCCATCTCAGAAATTTTTCTAAGTCCACAGACTCTTTCTATGTCCTACTAAATTCGACTGTTAGCTTCGACTGTCAAATCCGACTCCTTCAGAATCGAAGTCAAACAACCTTGAAAATTTTCTAAGTTCACAACTTTATACTTGATTCGACTGATGACTCCGATTGTTACAGTCGAATGCCTTACAAAATCCAACTCTTGATTCGACTGTCATCTTCGACTGCCACAGTCGAATGCTTCAGAAATTAATCTCAGTAATTCGACTACTAGAGTCGAATTGCCTTATCTTCTCAGAAGTCGAATTACATTGCCTTTTTCTTGTTAGAGTCGAATTGCCTTGTTTTCTTAGAAATCGAATTACCTTATTATTTCTTTATTGAAGTCAAATCACTCCCATTTCTTCAGTCGAATTGCATGTTCCTTTGGATTCGACTTCACTGATTAACTCTGTACTTAAACTCTCTTCTGATCCTTTTTTAACATCTAATGTAAGTTTCTCTCCAAAGTTTTTCATACATCCTTTTAATGAACTTTCAATATCTTATTGGTACATCAACCTGTCATTATTTTATTATTATTATTTCTCTGACAGGACAGGACATATTGTACTTAAAATATTCATCTAAATCTTGTGCAAATTATTTCTGAAATATTTTGAACTAAGACTCATGGTCTTCTTGTCTTTGATCCGGATTTTGCTGGATTCATTAGACACTATGCATTTCTGAAAAATCTAACAAAAAGAAAGGCAAGGAAAAGAAGTTCAGAAAATTCAAGAAGAAGACAATGGCAGCAACATGGGACATTGAAAAAGCAACAAGTTCAGAATCATCTAGTTCAGAATCAGAAGAAGAAGAGAAGGCAAATCTAGCCCTCATGGCAGGACTAGAACAGGTAAACTCAGAAACCTCATTCACTTCCTGTTTTGAATCCGATTCTGATATCCTTGAAGATGCTTTCAATGAACTTTATGAAAAATATAGAACAATAGTAAAAAAAATGAACATAGTTAAACTAAATTTACTAAACCAAGAAAAGGCTAACACCTTTCTTAAAAATGAATCAGAAAGGTTAAACAAAAGTTTAAGTGAAACTAAAAGAACTAATGAACTACTATGCGAAGATTTGAAAAATAAAAATAGCAAAATCTTGGAAATTGAATCAAATCTTAAGGAACTCAAAATGAAGAAAAATTGTTAAAGGAAAACAATTATCTAAAAGCCACCATAGAAAAAATCTCTAACTACAAAACCTCCTTATTCGTCAACATAAAAGGTTCTAGAATAGGAAAGAAGAAATATGGATTTGGATACACACCTCCACAAAATGAAGAAAACATTATTCATCCTCAAGTGTATCCAACTCCCAAATTTGTAGCGGAAAAAGAAATTAAAAACACCAAAAAGATAAATCAACATGTGTACAAACAAAAACAGAAATCCAACAATCTTGCATATATGATGTATGCTTTTGATTTATGCTGTCACTGTAATCAATTAGGACATACAGTTAGCACATGCACTACTAGACATTTAAGATGGATTCCTAAAACTAACCATCAAGGACCCAAGAAAATTTGGGTACCAAAAGTTACAACCTGATTTTATTTGCAGGGTCGGCTAAGGGCATCCAAATGGTATTTGGATAGTGGATGCTCAAGGCACATGACAGGGGATAGGAAGCTATTCACAAGTTTTAGAGAAGAAAGTGGTCAAGTCACATATGGTGATAATGGAAAAGGAAAAGTGCTAGGATGTGAAACAGTTGGCACTAAGGAAAAGAATATAATTGAAGATGTCATGTATGTAGAGGGATTGAAGCATAATCTAATTAGCATCAGTCAGTTACGTGATAAAGGGCATATAGTAAACTTTCAGAATGATAAGTGTATCATCCAGAAAGATAACAAGATAGTTTTCGAAGCTCAAAGGGTAAAGAACCTGTACACTTTGCAATTGGCAGAATTAAGAGAAGTAAACTTGTGCCTTGCAATCACCAAAAGTGAAGAGTCTGAGTTGTGGCATAGAAGACTTGGTCATGCAAGCACCTCAGTGATCAAGAAGTTAATAAAGCATGATCTGGTTGAAGGTCTTCCAAAGATAAAAGTCAAGAAGTCTGGAATTTGTTCAGCTTGTGCAAAAGGAAAACAGACCAAGACCTCATTTCAGTCCAAGACAATTGTTACAACTTCCAAGCCTTTGGAGTTAATTCACATGGATTTGTTTGGACCTATGAGGACAGTCAGTCTTGGAGGAAAAGTCTATGGCTATGTATTAGTTGATGACTACTCAAGATACACTTGGGTGTCTTTTCTAGAAGCCAAATTTGAAGCCTTTCAAGCATTTCTGAAATTCAGTAAGATAGTTCAGAAAAATCAGAAATTTCAGATTACAAGCATTAGATCTGATCATGGAGGAGAATTCAAGAATGAAGAATTCATGAAGTTCTGTGAAGAAAATGGGGTTGAGCACAACTTCTCAGCACCAAGAACACCTCAACAGAATGGAGTAGCAGAAAGAAAGAACAGAACACTGTCTAGATATGACCAGAACAATGCTGAATGAGTATAATTTACCAAAATACTTCTGGGCAGAGGCAGTCAATACAGCTTGCTACATTATCAACAGGTGCATGATCAGACCCATTCTAAAGAAGACTCCATATGAACTCTACAAGGGAAAGAAGCCCAACATCAGTCATCTTCGACCTTTTGGCTGTAAGTGCTTTATTTTAAATAATGGTAAGGACAATTTAGGAAAATTAGATGCTAAGAGTGATGAAGGTTTTCTATTAGGATATTTTTCAAAACCTAGAGGTTATAAAGTATTCAATAGAAGGACATTAACCATAGAACAATCTGTGCATATACTATTTGATGAAACTAACCCTTCTATCAAAAGGATAGAAGAAGAAGAAGAATGTGTTGATGATCTTTGCAGGGATTTAGAAAAGACTTCTCTTGAAGAAGAAGGCAAAGATGAAGAAATGGAAGATCCCCCATTAGAAGATCTTCAACAACAAGAAGAACCACAAGAAGGACTACCTAGAGAATTGAGGTGCCACCGGGATTATCCTAGAGAAAATATCATTGATAATCCTCAAGATAGGGTAAGAACAAGAGGTATGCAAATTCCTTGTGATTTTTCTGCCTTAGTTTCACAAATTGAGCCTAGGACAATCAATGATGCACTGGGTGATGAATCTTGGATCCTTGCTATGCAAGAGGAACTTAATCAGTTCCAACGCAGTGAGGTTTGGACTCTTGTACCTAGACCTACTGACCATCTAGTTATTGGAACCAGATGAGTTTTCAGAAACAAGATGGATGAATCAGGGGTAATCACTAGGAACAAAGCCAGACTTGTTGCTCAAGGATATTTCCAAGAGGAAGGCATAGACTTTGATGAAACCTATGCTCCAGTAGCTAGATTAGAGGCAATTAGAATTTTATTAGCATATGCATGTTCTCTTAACATGAATTTGTTCCAAATGGATGTTAAAAGTGCATTTCTGAATAGTTTTATTAAATAAGAAGTATATGTTGAGCAACCACCAGGTTTTGAAGATACTACTTATCCCAATCATGTTTTCTGTTTAAAGAAAGCACTGTATGGTCTGAAACAAGCTCCAAGAGCCTGGTATGAAAGATTAAGTGCTTATCTTATATCACATGATTTTATAAGAGGAAAAGTAGATAGCACACTATTTATAAAGAAATTTTCCGATAGAATCTTAATTGTGCAGATCTATGTTGATGACATTATCTTTGGTTCTACTAATGAATCACTTTGTAAGTTCTTTGAAAATCTGATGCAAAGTGAGTTTGAAATGAGCATGATGGGTGAGCTTAATTATTTTCTTGGATTGCAAATCAAGCAAACCAAGGAAGGAACTCACATCTGTCAAACCAAATATATTTCAGATTTACTTTCTAAGTATGGTTTTGACAAGTGTAAGCCATTAGGAACACCCATGAGCTCAGACATTAAGTTAGATAGTGATCCTCTTGGAAAAAAGGTAGATCAAAAGATCTGTAGAGGAATGATAGGATCATTGCTCAATCTTACTGCCAGTAGACCGGATATAATGTTTAGTGTTTGTTTATGTGCAAGATTCCAAGCTGATCCAAAAGAATCTCATGTTCATGCAGTTAAAAGAATATTTAGATATCTTATAAATACCAGTAAGTTAGGCTTATGATATTCCTACTGTCCATGATGTAGCGGCTAACACTGATCACCCTTTAAGGAATCATGCAGCGATTGGGAGTCTAATGGACAAGGTCGACATTTTCGATGCTCCTGATAAGTGTGTTTGGATGAGTAGTGCTGATGGGACTTTCTCTACCAAGTCCGCCTTCCAGGCCCTTAGGCCGCATGGTGTTCACCGGCCTTCTTTACTTAAAATATGGAACCATACTTTCAATCCTAGGGCATCTTTGTTCGGTTGGCGAATTTTACATCGTGCGGTGCCCACTGATGATAGAATTTCAGATTGTGGTATCTATCTGGTCTCCTCCTGTTCCTGCTGTTCTTCACCATCTACAGAAGATTTAGATCATCTTTTCCTCACGGGGGATCTTTCTGTAGCGCTCTGGGATTGGGCCCGCCCGCTCCTTAATGGTTAGGTATTTGGTTCGCATATTACATCTACTTTATGGAACATCATTTCCGTAGTCAATTGCAAGAGCGCCATAGGGTTCATTTCGATATATGTTGTGCTTCTTGTTTTATGGGAGATCTGAAAATATAGATGTGCGAAGAGGTTTGATTCGACTCATAAGCCGGTGGGGAAGATCATTGCGGAAATCAGATATGCTGTGAGTGTGGCCATTCAAGGTGTCAAGTTTAAGCATGAATGTACTGCTGATTCCATTGCTATTATGTCATCCTTTGGTTTTAAACCTACAGTAAAGCTCAAGGTTCCCAAGATTGTCAGGTGGATACCTCCGAAACAAGGTGTTTGTCTCAGCGTGGATGGGGCTTGCAAGGGGAACCCGGGTCCCTGTGGCGGGGGGAGGGGGGGCTGTATGCGAAATCCAGCTGGGGATGTCCTTCTGAGTTTCGCTTTCTTCTATGGCCATGGAGATAGTTTGCTTGCTGAAGTTCGTGCGCTCACTGATGGCCTTAGATTGGCTGCGCTGCATGGGTTCCATGTTACGGTTGTGTACTCAGATTGTCTTGTTTTAGTCCAGTCTTTTATTCATGACAAATGTCCATCCTGGAAGTGTTCCTGGTGGTGGAATCTGGCTCGTTCATTACTGCTGCAGATGCATGTTTGCGTGGATCACGTTTTTAGGGAGGCCAATAGTGTGGCTGACGCCTTGGCGTCCCACGCCTGCCAAACTCATCATAGATCGATTTTTTCTTCTTCTTCTATTCCTAGTAGCTATAAAGGTCCAGTTGTTCTTGATAAATCTGGGCTTCCTTCTGTTAGATTGCTGTGATTTCTGGTTGTTCAGGGGTATGCCCCGGTGTTACTTGTATATTTTTCCACATATATAAAATTTTAGGCGCAGGACAAGGCTAGGGGAGTGAGAACGTTATCCCCTGCTGGGGGATAGCGCACTTAGCTAGCTCTTCATTTCTGTGTCCCTTTTGGTTACAAAAAAAAAAAAGGCTTATGGTATCCCAGATGTTCAAATTTTAAGCTAATTGGATATAGTGATGCTGACTATGCTGGATGTAAAATAGATAGGAAAAGCACCAGTGGCACTTGTCAAATTCTTATAGGATGTTTGATATCTTGGTCCTCCAGGAAGCAGAACTCAGTAGCTTTATCCACCACAGAAGCTGAATACATTGCAGCTGGAAGTTGCTGTACTCAACTCTTGTGGGTCAAGCATCAATTGGAAGATTATGGTCATCATCTCCAAGAAATTCCAATGCTATGTGACAATACAAGTGCAATAAATTTGACCAAGAATCCTATCCAGCACTCAAGAACCAAGCATATTGAGGTTAGACATCACTTCATCAGGGACCATGTAAGTAATGGCAATATTTCACTTGAATTTGTTTCTATAGAAAATCAACTTGCTGATATCTTTACAAAACCTCTTTCTGATGATAGATTCACATCTATTAGAAGAGAAATAGGTATGTGTAATCCTGATTAAATTACCAAAGTAAAATGATACCGGAATTGTATGATAGTGTTGTATGAATTCTGAAAAATTCTAAGTCCCAGACATTCAACTTATGCATTCGAATCATGTTAAAATCTTGCATTCGACTGATGCAGTCGAATACATAATTCGACTTATTATGAAACCGTGAAAAGGCGCTTGTAATTTAAAATTATATAACTGACACTCCATTAAGACGCATCCCTTCATGTCTTAACGGTCAAATCATTTAATCTCGACCATTCATCCTAAAATATAGGGGCAGTTATCCTCTCTTTCCCTATAAAAGAAAACCCCATCTCCTTTAGAAGACACCCCTTTCGAAATCTACATTCGACTCCCTTGTCTTCTTCTGCCCTTTCGCGCCCTCACTGTTCTCCGGGGAAGGACTTCCGAAGAACCCTGAAATCTCCATCCTCTTCGAAGAAAGGTAGGATCTTGGAACTCTCTTCAGCATTTCTATCACTCCTTTACTAGTTCCCTGAGTTCTGTTCATCCCCCTTTCTAGATGGCTTCGTCTAGGGCTCCGGAATCCACCCAGATGACCCCTGATCAACTGGTGAGACTTGCTAAGATTCCCATCAGCCCAGGGAAGGTTGTAGATTTCTCCCATCTTTATGGAAGTCTAGAGTGGGTAGAGGACACTCTCAATGCCATGGGTTGGACCAAGTTGTGCCAGATTTCAGAACCCACTGTTGAGAATGCCGTTAGAACTTTTTATGTCACCATGGAAATCTCATTTGAAAACACAGTGGTCGGTTATGTCAAAGGAACCAAGATCTCTATTTTTGAGGAACTGCTGGTTGAGAAGTTAGAATGTCCGAACTCCGGGCATAAGCTTAATGAAGTTATACCTTTGGAAAAGCAGAAATTGGGCATTATTGGGAGTTTGGCCTCTATTAGCAAGAAAGGTCTGTCTGTGAATGAGCTGTCAGCCGAGAAAAGATTGATTCATTCTGTGACATCCAATATTGTGACCCCTAGAGTAGGAACCCACTCATCCATCACCTCTAGAGATGGGAACATGTTGTTTTGGGCTATTCAGAGGCACAAAGTGAATTTGGCTGGAATCATTTTGGATAGAATGATAGCTGCTAAGAATCTTCAATAATCTTTTCCCTATGGACCTTTGCTCTCCCTGATCTTTAAGAGATACTCAGTAGATCTGTCAGGAGAAATATCTATTGGAATTAAAGAGAAGATTGGGATCACTACCTTGAGAAGAAGTCATTATTCCTTGGTCAACAAGAAGCAAAATCTTTGGCTAAAAGACTCAGTTCCTGAATGTGATCATGAAGTTTTTCCTGATGAACCTCTTGTTCCTCTTGTTCCTCAAACGATTCAACAAGAGATAGAGCCTCAAGAACAAGTTAGATCTGAAGTCCCAGTTCAAACCCAAGAGCAAGAAGATCAAGTTCATGTTTCCTCCTCATTTCCTGAACTAGATGGTCCTGAGGAAACTATCAATGAAGTATTAAGAGATATTAGCGGCAAAGGTCTAGCATCAGATGACATTCCTGCAGAAACAGCTTTTGAAGAAAGAGAGCATCACTTCTCCCCTTCTCATTTTGAGACCCGGCCAAGGTCTCAGGGGGAGAGTAGCAACAGTCTTCATACCATTTTGGACTTATTGGGCAAGCAACAAGAAAACCTGTCAGTCCTTCAAATGCAAATAGAGTTTATTGATGTCAAGTTTGATAATCTGTCTGATGAGGTTAAGCAAATAAAAGATTTGCTGCTTCAGTTAGTGTGCCAGCAAGGCACTTCTCAGCCATCAGGGCCTGCTTTCCATCAGCAGCAAGAAGAACCTGTTCAAGTCCAAGAATCTCAAGACCAATCCCAGCAGGTTGAGCAGCAACCTGAGCAGCAGCAGGACTAGGAGCCAGAATCCCAAGTTCAAGAACATGTTGAACTAGTTCCTGATCAGCTCAAGAAGCCTGAACCAGAGGATAAGCAGCAGAGTGTCGAGGAACAGCCTCCTGAGCAGCAGAAAGATTTAGAGCCTGAAGCATAATTAGCTATGGTAGAGTTTCCACCTCAAGTGGAGCAACAACAATAGTCTGTGTTAGAAGAGCAGTCAGTGGCAGTGGCAGTAGCAAAGGCTTCCCAGCTCAGGCAGGTTTCCCAGATGGAATCTATGGCTAAGAGACCCCTGGAGTCCTCTCCTAATTTGCAAACCTTCAAGAGGAAAGTGAAGCGCAGACTGGTCAAAAATGGTGACCCAGTCTTCCCTCCTCCTCCTTCTAGACCAATTCATCCTACTCCAGCTCCATCTGTTCAGCCTCCTCTTGAGCCAAAAAGATCAGCACCAGCTAGAACTAAACCCTCTGCACCCACAGCTCCCACTCTTTCCACCACTGAAACCCCTTTACAATCTACTTCTTCGGATTCTCCTCCACTTGCAACTATTCCTATGGATCCATTCTATCAAGATATCAAATTCTCCATATATCCCACTAAATATCAATTCAAGCCTCTCAAAGAAATCACTCTAAACCTTTCCACTCAACCCCCTCATTACTTTTCCTATCTTCCTACAGCGTCCAGAACTGACTCCAAGAAAACTCTTCTTCATCTAGCTGAAATACTTCCAAGTATACAGCTTTCATCCACCAGTGGACCCAACCTGGGAGACAATCCTTCAAAACTCCTTCCACCATTTTGGTATGTTTTGTCAATCACTCTGAACATCACATGAATTTGTTCAGAGAATATCTGGCTATTCGAGCTTTTCTTGAAGTCCATGACATGCCAGGGTTCTCCTTTGAACATTGGCTACCTACTCTTCCCAGGACTACCCAAATCTCTATAGAGGAACTTCAATTTATCTCCCAGAAAAGTCATTGCTTAACTCCCAAGGAGTTCCTTGATCTCTATCTTGATGAAGCTGCCAGATATCAACAAAATCAGTCCAGAAACCAATTTTTGACAGTCCTGCATCACATATCTCTGAGGTTTCATAATATGTTTGGACATCTTCTCCGGGACTTACAGGCCAAGTACAATAGAATGAAAATCTTCAATTTTGAAAGATTCAAGCTGGGTCTGCCTGATGTCTCTAAGGGGCAATAGGAAAATCTTTTAAGAGGCCAGAGAGAGATTGTTCCCTCCATGACTGTAGCTTTACCTTCTGGCTTGCATCCTCCCCTCATAGGAGCAGTTTCCTACAGAAAAGATTTTGCAGAGGTAGTCTTCAATAGATACATCCGGATTGCAACCAGATTCAAAATCAAATACAAACTGAAGTTATCTTTCCAGAGATTTGTCTTTCTGCAACTATCCAAGCATCATTATCATCTTCTGGACTTTCAACTTTGTTTTGCTAAATCTGAAAGATTCAATCTAGATCAATGGGCAGCAGCATATCCTTCATATCATTCAAATTGTGAAAAGCTAAAACTTTCTCTTCATGAATTTCATTACAAGAGTCTTAAGGACTTGAGGAAGAACATTGAGCATAAATGGGCTCAGAGACTCCTCATTTATTATCAAGCCAAAGATGTTGTTGTTTCCAGTGGACTGCATTGGAACATCACTGCTCATGAATTTCTCTTGCTTGCTGCTTCCAAGAAGTTTGTTCCCCTAAAGTTCAGGGTCAATAGCGACAAGTATCATGATAGGATGTCTTGGTTCCGGAGGCGCCATATCAAATCCCATCGGAAGCTACCCTCTACCAATTCTTCCTACAACATTGATGGAGCTCTCTTTGACAATTTTTTTGCTGAGAATGAGAAGAAGCTCTGGGATCTCATTCAACCTTTTCTTGCCCAAATTCCCAGATCTCTTTACTTACCAAGTTCTCTGTCTAGGTCTTGATCAACTTTTGTTATATTTTGAGAACTATGTAGTTTATAAACAATTTCTGCTATGTTTCTGACTTCCTTGTCATGTAATTCTATTTTACATCTTGTGTTTAATGATTGCAATTTCTAAATGCAACCCTGTGTATTCAATATCTTGTCATGATTTCCTTTAGGTTAATGCCACAAAGGGGGAGAGACAGCCGCATATTCATATTCACACTTCACTTATGCTGCTTACTGTCAATTTAAAGATTTTTGTCATTAACAAAAAGGGGGAGAATTGTTGAGCAACTACCCCTAAGGAATTTAAGAATTTTCTTAAATTAAAATATATATTATTTTTTCTATGACAAAACTCTTTAAAATAAACTTTCTACAAAGTAAATATATTAATTACATATCACAAAAATCATACAGATATATTTCAGGTCTATACCACCATCTTAGATTTTTTTCTAAGTCCACAGACTCTTTCTATGTCCTACTAAATTCGACTGTTAGCTTCGACTGTCAAATCCGACTCCTTCAGAATCGAAGTCAAACAACCTTGAAAATTTTCTAAGTTCACAACTTTATACCTGATTCGACTGATGACTCCGACTGTTACAGTCGAATGCCTTACAAAATCCAACTCTTGATTCGACTGTCATCTTCGACTGCCACAGTCGAATGCTTCAGAAATTAATCTCAGTAATTCGACTACTAGAGTCGAATTGCCTTGTCTTCTCAGAAGTCGAATTACATTGCTATTTTCTTGTTAGAGTCGAATTGCCTTGTTTTCTTAGAAATCGAATTACCTTATTATTTCTTTACTGAAGTCGAATCACTCCCATTTATTCAGTTGAATTGCATGTTCCTTTGGATTTGACTTCACTGATTAACTCTGTACTTAAACTCTCTTCTGATCCTTTTTTAACATCTAATGTAAGTTTCTCTCCAAATTTTTTCATACATCCTTTTAATGAACTTTCAATATCTTATTGGTACATCAACCTGTCATTATTTTATTATTATTATTTCTCTGACAGGATAGGACATGTTGTACTTAAAATATTCAACTAAATCCTGTGCAAATTATTTCTAAAATATTCTGAACTAAGCCTCATGGTCTTCTTGTCTTTGATCCGGATTTTGCTGGATTCATTAGACACTATGCATTTATGAATTCTCAGGGGCATGGCATCTGACAAGACTCACCTACCACTGACAGACCCATGCTTTACCTTTTTAACCTAACTGTCTATCTACTTTTTCTTCTGTATCCGAGGTTTCCATACCCTCCTATGTACTTGTATAATCCACCTACCTCAAAGGTATGGAGATACTCTTCTCTGTTGTCTTGTCCCTGTGCAGGCATATATTGAAGCACGTTTTCAGCATGTCTCCCTCACAGTTCACTCCGAAAGAAAAAGAGCTTATCTTCTAGCTGTGAAAACTGCACTCCTTCTGAAGATCTTGGAAAGAAGCAAAACTGAAAGACTTCTGGATAACAAACACTTAAAGACACAAAGGATCCTAGAGATCTCTTCAAACAGACATATTGCAAACGGCCACAAGCTCCAACGGCTATTTTCTAAACGGCTATTTTTTTGATGTTTATAAAAGGAGCTCAAGCTTGAAGAAGAAAAAATAACACAACACAAGAAGCGCATACAAGCCTTTACACCTTTCTGTGAACTTCATTCGAATTCTTCCAAGTCCACACAAGCTTTCTGCAAGCAAAAGTCTGAGAGCTGTTCCTCTTAAGAAGCCATTTTCTGAAGCTCTCCTAGAAGAAGTCTTGTGTTGAGTGGCAATTGTAATTGATTACTTTCTTAGTCCACTCTTGTCGTTCAGATAGGATTCATATCTCATTTCCGATCCTTTGAATCCTTCTGAAGTCTGTGTTTGTTCTCAGTATTGAGGCAAACACACAAGCTCTCTTTTTTGTTTTCTTGTGTAATTCCTGCAGAAGTCTGTTTCTGCATTGCCCCTCCTGTGTAGGGAAGGCCTTTGTAAAAGGCAGTTGTTATACCCCTGTTTAGGGAAGACTTGCTTGGGAGCAAGTGGGATTGTAATTCCTCTCAAGGGTGAGAGAAGGCCAATTTATTGGCAGATAGTGGAAATCTCAAGTGGTTGGCTTGAGGACTGGATGTAGGACTTCCATGTGGGAAGGGCCGAACCAGGATAAACTCTTGTGCATTTCTGTGTGATTGTTTTTCTGCCAAGTTCACACTTGAATCACACACCACACACTAAGTACTAACTCATCTATTTAGTGTTGTGTATTTCAGAAGAAAAATTTAAGAATCAAGAAGTCCTATTCACCCCCCCCCCTCTAGGACATCTAGTTTGCCATTTCGATCCAACAAGTCCATGATTAAGGAATGTAGAGGAGGTAGGAACACCACATCAGGAATCTCCAAGGTGGCAAAATCAACTTGGATGGAGTCGGTATGAGCATCCCTGGAGCTAAGAGCTTCAATAGCTAGCCGGAATTGGCCAAGCTGAACTTCAGGAAGGTTGTTGATGTAGCAGTAGTCGTTATACATCTGATAGAACGGACAAGCTTGATTTCTTTCTGTATAAATGGCCCCCAGGTGTTTTTGTGATGAAGCTGGAACCACTCAAAGAGAGTTAAAGGGTGATCTCTGGGTGGAAACCTGGCTGCCTGAGCACAAAGAAACTGGCTGTAGAGAGCTTTGTGGCCCCGAGCCCAGTGATCCTCAATTTTGTCTTTAGTCAAGGAGAAAATTTTAGACGGTTGAGTCTTGGATAGAAAAGAGTAAGGAAGAATGGTGTTGAGATGGTCGGTGAGATTTAGGTGAGGGAGACCAAAAGTGGTGGCAAAAGTGACTTTATGAAGAAATTGTTTATACAGAGATTGTTGATTATTATTAACAGAAAGGGAAAACCAAAGGGGTAGATAGCAAGGTTCAGAAGAGACAGGATGAGTGAAAGTAAGTCTTCTCTTCTTAGGGACAAGGTTAGAAGAGCCTGTCCTGTGAATATGAGTTCTAACTGCTAGGACTGAACGAAGTATCGCTACTTCAAATTCATCTTTGATGTCCTGGATTTCAAGATGTACAAGTTGGGCACCCTCAGGAATAATGGTTATGCAAGAAAAAGGAGTAGGAGGATTAAAGGGTGGCGGAAGTGAAGTAGAAGGGATAGCAGATGGTCTGGAGGAGGATGGACCAGAAGATGAGGCTCCAGCAGATGAGGAAGCTGGAGGAACCTCAACAGAAGGAGGAGGTGGAGGAATAAGTGTGGAGGAAGCAGGAGATGATGAGGATTGTGAAGGAAATGGTGTAGGAGAGGAGATGGTTCTAGGAATGGGTTGTTTTAAGGTGGGAGGAGCTGGAGGTGCAATGGAGGATGTTGGTGGAGAAGGAGGGGCTGGAGTTGGAAGAGGAGAAGGAGCAAGGGGCTCTAGAGCTACAGCCTGATCTTCTACTCTGGAAGGCTCAGCCACTGAATCCACTGGCCCGAGTGGCTCAGACACATCCTCTGATGGCCCAGACTTCACAGCCTCAGCTTGCTCTGGAACTGCCACTTCTTCAACAACTGATGGCCCTGCTGGATTTTCGGAATTGTGCCCTGATGACCCAAGCTCATCTGCCACAACAAATGGCCTTGAAGGCCCAACTGCTTCAGGTTCTGCAGGAGGAGCAGGAGGGGCAGGAATTTGTAGATGCGCCCTCACAAAAACAGACAAATCTTGTAACACTTGCTGCAAGCTACCTAACTCACTTTTCAGACTTTGGAGCTCAGAAGTCAATGCTCCAATTTGATTACTTGTTGTGCTCTGGCTTATGAAGATGGAGGCTATATCAGAACGCACAGAGCAAAGGATTGTTCCTTGTTCATCCAATCTCTCAATGATGAGCTTTATATTTACCTTCAACTTCTTCTGCCTCAGCCTCCGATGTGGCTTCCTGGTAAGGCGAGGGATCTTAGAAGCTATTTCTTTCCCTTTTTCACTTGCCCTAGCAATGGGCTCCACATTCTCAACATTTACAATTTCTTCTTCTGAATCAGAAGGGCTTGTCAGTACACCTTCCTGAAACTGATCCACTGGAGGGTTTTCAGTGCTCTCCCCCTGAATCTGAGCTATTTTCTCAACAGATTGCTCCCCCTGAATAGAAGCATCTACCATTTGCACATCTTCGTTGTGGCCTGGTGCCACATCATCTTTACTAACTTCCTCAGTCAACTACTCTTGCTCCCCCTGAGTGTTGGGAATGGAATCCAGCACACTTCTAAGAATTGAGGCTACCCTGGAGGTGGGGGTGATAGCCTCCTCAATCTGCCCAACAGGCTCAATGCCCTCTGGAGGAATGTCCTCAATCCTGTGCTCGCTGACCACTGGCTCTTCAAGGTTGACTACTGCTGTATTTTCTTGGACATCTGCTGCTGCTGCTTCTTGGTCTTCTTGGACCAGTGGAATTTTGGCCCTGATAGCTTCCTACTGCTCTTGGACTATTGACACTTCTACCTTGGCATCCACTTGCTCATCTGGAACTGTTGGTGCTGCTGCTAGTGCCTCTTCTTGGACCTCTAGGGCTTCGCCAATAATGGCCTCACCCTCTGCTACTGAAGTTTTGGTCCAAACTCCAATCACAAGAGAAAATCCACTCTTCTTTAAGTTCCTGCTTCGGATAGCTTGACCCATCTTCTCAGAAACTGCCCCAGTCAAATTTATGCCAAAGTGCTGGAAGATTTTGGTTAACAAGTGGGCATATGGAAGAGACACATTTAACTTACTTTTCTTGTCCCAAATTTGGGCTGATGCAAACTTCATTCTTTCCATGATGATCTCTGCCATGTTGATACTCTGGTTCTGGATAGCCCAGAACATCATGTCGGAGTCCGCCTTGGTGCATGTGGAGAAGGTGGCACTCCTAGGAACTAAAATTTGACACACGATAAAATGCAGAATTCTGTTGAAAGTGTTCAACTGATTAATGTCAATTTGTCCATCCTTGAGCTTGTACTCGGGACCAACTATCCCCAATCCCTTAGCCTGAACATCGACGGTGTTTACCCCACTGTGACCGGAGGTAGACACCCCAAACAACGACTCCAA
The DNA here is from genome assembly GCA_014218235.1 of Colocasia esculenta. Classification (NCBI taxonomy): domain Eukaryota; kingdom Viridiplantae; phylum Streptophyta; class Magnoliopsida; order Alismatales; family Araceae; genus Colocasia; species Colocasia esculenta. Next base: position 39,468,267 of record CM024764.1, read on the forward strand.
TAGCTCATAAGTGATGCGAATCTGGGTTCCTTTGACCATGGATGTCAAGGACCCGTCTTCCTCAGACTTCAGACAAACATAAAAGGCTTTAACTAAGTCCGGATAACTTGCCTCATAAAATGTTACCATCTTCGCCCACTTCAATCTCAGCATAGCTGAAACGATGCTGTGCATCCCATTCTTTTCCAGATCAGCAACATCAACTGCCTTGTTCCCGCACAACTTGGTCTTCACCGAAGTAAACCTTTCCTGCTGCTCTGCGGTGAGGAAAGTAGCCCCATAGCCCCCGACGGTGCCGGAAACTCTAGAAACGGCCATGGTTTTGAATGGGAAAAGGTTCTGGGTGGTCGGATGGAAGATTGGAGCAAAAGCCCTCAAGAAATTTTTCACGGGAAGGAATGGAAGCTTTGAAATCGCACGAAGTCGATGCCGGAGTTGATAGGGTTTATCGTGTCAGGCAAGTCGAAGGAGATGAGAGAAGGGAGATGAATCGTTATGATACAGATTTCGGGATTTGAGAGAGAGAGAGATAAAGCGACCCTTGAGAGGATGACGACATAAATACAGAAAACGATAGAAATGAGATGAGTTTGAAATGAATAAATACTTTTAAAATAATGAACCGTCATAGATATTTATGATGCAAGCACTTTAAGAGGAAATTTGCTTAATTTCAGGGGAGAGAACAAATAATTGATGTTCTGAAATAATCATTATTTCAGTTATTTACATATAAATCTATCACAAATTACACATGCATAATTCCCTTCTAAGAGACGTAAATCTCTCTTCAGGTAAGGCTTTTGTGAAGATATCTGCTAACTGATTTTGAGTATCTATAAATGAAATGTCTATATTACCATTAGCTACATGATCTCAAATGAAATGATATCTAACCTCTATATGCTTTGTTCTTGAGTGTTGCACTGGATTTTTGGTGAGATTAATTACACTGGTGTTGTCGCACAGTAGGGGAATTGTCTTGATGTGTAGTCCATAATCCTCAAGTTGCTGTTTAATCCATAGGAGTTATGTGCAACAGCTTCCAGTAGCTACGTACTCAACTTCAGCTGTTGACAGTGCCACTGAATTTTGCTTCTTTGAGGACCAAGAAATTAGACAACCTGCAAGGAATTGACAACATCCACTGGTGCTTTTTCTATCTACCTTGCATCTACCGTAATCAGCATCATAGTATCCTACTAAATTTATTTCACAATATTTTGGATACCACAATCCTAGATCATGAGTTTTAGCTAAATATCTGAAAATTTATTTGACATTAATTAAATAAGATTCTCTAGGGTCTGCCTGATACCTAGCACACATGCATACACTAAATAATATATCAGGTCTACTTGCTGTCAAATAAAGTAATGAATCTATCATATCTCTGTAGAGCTTTTGGTCTACTTTCTTACCATCCTTGTCACTGTCTAGCCTTGTAGATGTGCTCATTGGTGTTGACAGTGGCTTGGCGTTTTCAAACCCAAATTTCTTCAATAATTCTTTGGTGTACTTTGCTTGACAAATGTGGGAGCCTTGTTTTCCTTGCTTGATTTGCAATATGAGGAAATAATTAAGTTCCCCCATCATGCTCATCTCAAATTCTCCCTGATGAGCTTTTCAAAATACTTGCAAAGAGATTCGTCAGTAGAACCAAATATTATATCATCTACATAAATTTGTACAAGCAATACATGTTTGATTTTAGACTTAACAAATAATGTACTATCTACTTGACCCCTAATAAAACCATGATTCAATAAAAATGCACTGAGCCTTTCATACTAAGCTCTAGGTGTTTGCTTTAATCTCTACAATGCTTTATGCAACTTGAAAATATGATTTGGACAATCAGTATCTTCAAAACCGGGAGGTTGTTTTACATAAACTTCTTCCTTTATATAACCATTTAGAAATGCTGATTTAACATCCATTTGAAAAAGTTTTAAACCCAATGCAGATACATAAGCAAGTAAAATTCTAATTGCCTCAAGTCTAGCCACTGGTGCATAGGTTTCATCGAAATCTATGCCTTCCTCTTGGGAATAGCCTTGAGCTACCAGTCTGGCCTTGTTTCTTGTGATCACACTAGCTTCATCCAATTTGTTCCTGAACACCCATTTGGTGCCAATCACAGGATGATCTGATGGTCTTGGAACAAGGGACCATACCTGGTTTCTCTTGAACTGATTAAGTTCATCTTGCATGGCTAATATCTAAGATTCATTAGACATTGCTTCATTGACTGTCTTAGGCTCTATTTAAGATACAAAGGCTAAATAATCACATGGGATTACGTTACCTCTAGTTCTTACCCCAACCGATGGATCTCCAATAATGTTATCCAATGGGTGATCCTTCTTGTATCTCCATTCTTTTGGAAGATCATCATGTGATATGTCTTTTTGTTGTAGATCTTCCAAGGGTGGATCTTCCTTGTCCTCGATGGATGAGTTCTTTAATTTCTTAGATAATTCATCTGCATCATCAACATCACTATTTACTTCCTTTCTCAAGGAAGGATTAGTCTCATCAAAGATAACATGTACAGTTTGCTCAATTAATAAACTTTGCTTATTAAATACTCTATATCCTTTGAGTTTAGAAGCATACCCCATAAATATACCTTCATCATATTTTGAATCTAGCTTACCAATATCTCTTTTTCCATTATTGTGAATGAAGCATGGACATCCAAAGGTTCTGAAGTGACTGATCTTTGGCTTCTTCTGCTTGTAGAGCTCGTATGCAGTCTTCTTCAGGATTGGCCTGATCATTACTCTGTTGATTATGTAACATGTTGTGTTGATGGCTGCGGCCCAGAAATACCTTGGTAAGTTATACTCTGACAGCATCGTTCTAACCATATCTAATAAGGCTTTGTTCTTTCTCTCAGCAACTCCATTTTGCTGTGGGGTCCTTGGTGCTGAGAGATTGTGCTCTATCCCTTGATCATCACAGAATTTAGCGAATCTCACGTTCTGAAACTCTCCTCCATGATCTGATCGAATACTGATAATGGTGAACTGAACTTTCTTACTGAAGCTAACAAAGCTGTCAAACGTGTCATCCTTGTGCTCTAAGAAAGATACCTAAGTGAATCTAGAGTAGTCATCCACTATGACGAATCCAAAGTTCTTTCCTCCAAGACTTGTGGTCCTCATCGGCCCAAATAGATCCATATGCAGTAGATCCAAAGGTTTTGAGGTTGATACCACTGTCTTTGATTTGAAAGATGTTTAGGGTGCTTTCCTTTTGCACACGGTTCACAGAACCCTTCCATTCTAGTACTTACTTTCGGCAGACCTTCCACTAGATTTCTCTTGATTAGCTTTCTGATCCCATCCAAGCTACAGTGGCCCAACCTTCTATGCCAAAGTTCAGTTGACTGCTCTTTGTTTGCTGCAAGACATATATCCTGATCATTTAATTCCTTTAAATGAAGCACGTACAAATTCTTTTCCCTGCTTGCTTCAAACACAACTGCACCATTTTTCATGATACTGCACATTGACTCTTGAAACTTAATCTGATGCCCTTTGTCACACAGCTGGCTGATGCTGATAAGATTGTGCTTGAGTCCTTTTACATAAAGTACATCTTCAATAATGATTTTTCCTTGACTGCCAATTGATCTGCAACCTACTACTGTCCCTTTTCCATTGTCACCATATGTCACTGTGCCTTCTTCAGCTTCGAGGTGAGAGAACAGCTTCCTGTTTCCTGACATATGCCTTAAGCACCCGCTGTCCAGGTACCACTTAGATGCTCGAAGGGTTTCCTGTAATGAAAACACTAAACTTTAGGTACCCAAGTTCCTTTGGGTCCTGGTTGGTTAGTATCATCATTTTTCCGTTTTATTATCCATTTTATATGTTTGGTTGGACACGTTATATTAATATGACCTAACTTGTTACAATGGCTACAACAAGATGTTTTACTTATTTTTCAGTTGAAATATATTTAAAATTAGACTTGTATGCAGTATCTTGTTCAGCTACAAACTTAGGTGTTGGATATATTTTAGGATGTACCGCGGATTCTTCATTATCAGGAGGGGTGTATCCTAAGCCATATTTTTTTCCCCCTGATCTTCTAGCTCCTTTTAGTATTAATGATGTTTTTCCATTTGTAAATTTTTCTAATGTACTAGACAATTGTTCATTTTCTTTTGTTAAAGTATTAATTTCTTGATTTAATTTACTTATAGTTTCCTGATTTTCTAGATTGGCTATTTGATTGTTTTTATCTTTTAAATCCTCGCATAGTAATTCGTTTCTTCTCTTTAACTCAGAAATTTGTTTTTCCAGTTGTTCATTTTTCATATTTTAGATCTGAATTTGTGTTTTCTAAACAAGCAAGATTTTTCTTACTAACTTTTAATAATTTACATAATTCTTTATATTTACTGTATAACTCATTAAATGCATCTTCCAAGCTATCAGATTCAGACTCATTGCATGAAGAAAAGGATGAGTCAAAGGTTACCTTATCTTCAAAGTTTACCATGAAGGCCAGGTTGGCCTTTTCATCTTCCTCTTCGCTTGAGCTCGACTCACTGTCTGAGTCGTTGCTGTTGTCCCAAGCTGCTACCATGGCTTTCTTCTTATATCTTCTGAGCTTTCTAGAGCTGTCTTTCTTTCTGATCTCAGTCTTCTTTAGCTTCGGACATTCTGCCTTCATATGTCCAGGCTTCTTGCATTCATAACAAATCGGTTCCATCTTCTTTACATCCTTGACTTCAGGCTTCTTGAAGTCCTTTCCCTTCTTAAAGTACCTTTTTCCAAATTGATATTTCTTTTTCTTGGCTAATATACGTTGTAGTCTTCTGGACATCAGCGCTTCTTCATCTTTGCTGCTTCTCATGCTTTCCTGGCCATCTGAAACTTCTTCTGATATATCTTCTTCGGCCTTGAGAGCGTTGGTGTGTTTCTTTATGATACCCCGAAATTTCATTCTTTTATATTGTGTGTGTATTTACTTGTTGTGTGTATAGCATGTGTATTCAATTGTGTATATTACAATTTCTATACTTCTCATGAACACATGCATGTGTATATATATATATATATAAGAATAGGCAATTAGCTAATTTTATGTATAATGTGTATACTAAAATCCTAGGCATATAATGCTTAAGTAATATTGTGCACGTTTAATCTAATTACCGATGTGCATGTTATATTTATCTATTTCATACCTAATGTACATAACTATGTTGTATATGTGTGTGTGTGTATTTTTACATATGTCAATTCAAGTGTGTGTATGCAAGAATTAATGATTGTTGTATAAATTATTCTTAGTTAACTTATTGCATATTTCATCTTAATGATATTATGCATGTACTATCTAAATCTTGAAGTGCATATTATACTACTTATTCCATGGATATTGTGTGTAAATATATGAAGTACATATGTATACATGTGTGTTATCTTATGCATGTGATATCTAGATAATTCTATACGCATTAAGTTATTCATAGTATATACATATATTGTACTTAAATAGTGTTGTGCATACGATATGTAACTATTGTTACCTGCCTTGTAAATATATGTGAGTTATTTTGTACACGTGTATATATATATATATATATATATATATATATAGTGTGCATGTATTATCTAACATTAATGTATGTAATATATTTATAAATCCCATGCATATTGTATGTGTTGTGCATATAGTAAGAAATTATTATCATACATCTTGTAAACAATTGTGAGTTTATTTCCGTGCATGCAATATAGATTTAAATGTGTATGAATTATTTAATTATTGATGTGCCTATTGTATTTAATTATTTTATGCATGTTGTAAGTAACCATAGTGTGTATATGTATACATACATATGTTAATCTTGTTTAAATGATATTTATCTACTTTAAGCATGTTAAATTATTTATGATGTGTAGGGTACTTAAATAATAATGTGCATGTAGTATTTAACTAATGATGAACACATTTCATTCATAGGTTCAAGCATGATGTATGAAGTCATGTAGTGTGTAAGTATATATACATGTATGTATGTTATTTATGCATATTATCTTTAATTAAGATTAGTGTAAGTAATATTTAAATAAATATTATGGATTGCGTGTACTTTATGTGGTGAGGATATATGTAAATATTTTTACGCGTATTAAATTATTGGGGTGTATTTATGCATTTATTTTAATGTATGCCGGTGTTTTGGCCAAGTTGCATTGTTGGCGGCCAACACTGTGCCGCCAACTGCCAGGCCAGTGCTTGGCGTCCAGATCCATGGATGCCAAGGCACTGTGGGCGGCCACCCCCTGGACGCCAATAGCCTGTTGGCGGCCAGACCCTAGACGTCAACTGTCAGTTAACTACAACCGATGTTGACGTCAATATCCTCCTGCGTAACGGTTCCAGATTTGTTAACTCCCGCATTTTGGCCGGTTCCAGATTAGGAAACCCATCCTAATGCGTAGGAAACCTACCCCATTGTGTACCCCAACCCCCCAACTCTATAAAATGCTCATCTTAGGGCGAGGGGAAGTCTTTTAGCATTGGTGAAACCCTAGCACTCGCAATGGAGAAAAGCTGAACTTTGGAGGGCCGGATCTGACGATTGGAGGTGTTTCCTGAGGAGCTACATCAACTGGGAGATAGCCTATGCATAGGAGAAGAAGTTCCAACTCCAAGGAACCACCTGCATCAACAGAAGAAGAAGATCTGACGAGAGTTTGGGCACCTTCTTGGCAGGGCCGAGGAGGGCTTCATCGGCACATTTTGATCTTTGTAGATTTTTTTATAGGCAAGTAAACCCTAGATCTCAATATTGTACATGTCCCCTAAGTCCGAGGTATTTTTCTGGATTTTTCTTCGAGTCCTGGAACCCCCAAATTCCCCTTTGTATTGAGTGTTGTCTGTGTGTACTGCTGGGGGGAAGTTGGCGGCAGCATCTGCTGCAGTCAAGTTCTTCAGGTTGGAGGCCAGGGATGTTGCAGTTGAAAGTAGGCGGCCACATCCCTTGCAGTTAACTTCTTCAATGTCCTGAAAATGCATTGTTTGATCTTCTTAAGCTGTTTAAATGATTTCCGAAGATAGTTAAATGTTGTAAATTTTATGTGTGGTTGTATACAGTCACTAGGTCATATCATGAGGTTGCCCTAATTTTCTATGAACTGTGTTAATTATTAAAATTCAATAATTGAATTGTGAGCATCATATAAGCATGTTTAAATCTTGTATAAATGGATTTGCTGTAAGTTAGAGTTCTATAATTTTTACATGACAGCATGAGGTCTGATATTAGATTTCTGAACTGTTAGCACCCAACCATGTTAATGTGTACCATGTCTCATGATATTTCAATGAATATGTCTGAAATCTAGATTTAATTGTAGAAATTGTGTTTACTGTTCGAAAAATCTGGAAAATTGGAATATGTGATATGTTTACTGTTAGTAATCAGTGATAAAAATTTGGATCAATTCTAATGACAGTAAGTTTGATTCTTCATTAAACTATGGAAATAGTTAAACTAAACATGTTAGATTTAATCTGTGTAATTCAGTAATTATGTAGCATATATAAGACTGTGATAATAGTTATATTAATTCTGAAAACAGTAGTATCATGTTAGGTAAATTGAGGCATGTGCAATTGATCAACATGTAAAGTGATTAAATAGTTTATATGAAGTGTGTAAATAATGAGAGAAAATGTGATAAAGTGAATGTATAATAATTGGGCCGAGATTGACACTGCTACCCTAGAGGCTTCAATAGTTGTACCATAGAAAGTCCCTATGGAAGGCTCAACGTTATGAAAAGTATATCCTAAAGGCATTAGGATAAAAACCTGGAGGTGGGCAAGTACCACTAGATAGGGTGGAGAGGGCTTCTCTCGGTCTGCGCAGTTACCAAGATTCGCGACTACATTGCTTAGGTGGTGGGTATGTGATTATGAGTTGTGTTATGAGTTATGTGCTATGAGCTATGTGCTATGAGATGAGCTGTGTGCTATGAGATATTGGTGTGTGTCCTCTAGTAAGTAGTTAGGACTATGTGTCATGGCATCTTAAGCGATGAAATATGAATAAAGTGTAAGATGATATGCGAATGTGGCACGTGATGAGTGCAAATGATATGATATGTGATAAGTGAAAATGAAAGAGTAAATGATATGAAAACTATGTGAAAAGATATGCAAGGGAGAGTTAATGTTAATGAAAGTGTGTTTGCATGTGAAAAGCAATGTATTAATGCAATATGTTCATGTTTTCACGTATTAATATCTCAATTGCAATACCATGTTTAGCATCATGTCATGTAGTTTATTATTCTTCATGTAATAGTACATGTGAATAAACATATGTAATCACATCATTTATGCAACATGAAAAATGAACATGTGGAATTACTAAGTGAATGAGATTGTGTGTGAATAAATCTAATTCCATGTAATTGAGTTTAATTCATGTCAAAACAGCAAGTAAAGTATGGTTATGAATGTGATAAATACAAGAAAGAATGTTTAGGTTCCATGCTAGATGTGATGTTTACTTAACATAAAGTTCCATGCTTAAGTGCTTATTGTTGCCAACCAACTTGACTATGTTTTAACTCTTCAATTCATGCTAATAAATGTGAAATCGTGTGTAATGAGATTTATTTACATTAAAATAGCAAGCAAAATGTGCAATTAAATATGTAAAGTGCATGTGAAAAGTGAATAGTCATCATGCTAGGTTGTTCATTTCTTTATGCTTAATTCTATGTTCTAATTTGTAGAAATGCATCATGAAATGGAAAATGTTTTGATGGATGAATCATACTACATGTTAGGTGTAGAGCACATGTACAAGTGTATGTTAGTATCCATGACTTAGAATAAACATGTAATAGTCTAAAGCATGTCTAGGTGATTTAAATATATGTTGATAGTTAGGAGTATGTACCATGTGTATTCTTGTAGTTTAAATGTTAGTATGAAATTCTTTAGTGTTTGATAGCTTAACATGAATGTGATATGTTAAGGTTAAGACTTTGGTTTGCTTGCTGAGTCTTTAGACTCATACTTGCTTCGGCGTACAGGTTGACAGGTATCCCGTACCAGAGGGAGGCATAGCGAGGATCATCCTCAAGAGCGAGGAGTAGTTGTGGAGTTTGCTTAGTAGTTGTACTTTTCTTTTTCATAGCATGAATAAAGTTAGTTGTATGGACATTATTTTGGACAATGTAATTCTTTCGTATTTGTAATAATGTGGACATGGTCATTTTATTTTGCTATATAGACTGTGGAATGTGTGATGGTGATGGAATAAAGTGAGTTGTTTATTTTATTTCCGCTGTACTCATTTGCTATCCACGTACATATCAACCTATCGACTAGTGTTGGGTTATTATCCCACTGTGATGACGCTCTTTATACCGATGGGGATTGGTATAATCGTACCGATATGAGGAGGGTCGTTACATTCTTTCTGCTTGACGACTCTCCTAACCTTTCCATGTTGATCTCATGGGCCATTAGGGACCCAATGAGTTTCTCCAGTGACATTCTCTTTAGGTCATTGGCCTCTTCTATTGTTGTCACTTTAGGAGTCCACGAGGCTGGTAGGGATCTTAAGATCTTTCTTACCATATCTCCCATTTCGTAGCTTTTTCCAAGACCATCCAACCCGTTTGTGATGTCTGTAAATCTGCTGTACATCTGAGTTATTGACTCTCCTGGCTGCATTTTGAACCTCTCGTACTATGTCACCAGAATGTCTATTTTGGTCTCTTTTACCTTATCAGTGCCTTCATAGGTGATCCTCAGCTTCTCCCACATCTCCATTGCAGATTTGCAGGCGGAGATCCTGTTGAACTCCTTCTCTCTAAGAGCACAACATAGGATGCTTTTAGCCTTGCAGTTGAGAGAGATCTTCTTCTTATCATCTTCTATCCATTTGTCTTTGTCATTGGTAACCAGAAGGTCTCCTTCTTCCATAATCGACCATATCTGATAATCAAGCCCTTGAATAAAGAATTCCATTCTTGTCTTCCAGTATGTGTAGTCTTCACCATCGAACAATGGTGGTCTATTGACGGACTGACCCTCGAAATGACCTTGGGCTACCATTTAATCTTTACTCTTCAGATCGTTGGATCTTCTTTGTCGAAGAGACTGGCTCTGATACCACTTGTTGCTCAACTAGTAAGCCCAGAGGGGGGGGGGTGAATGGGATTCTTAAAATTTGATTATCTAAACCTGTCAATAAAATGTTCACACACAAAACACTTCGTTTGACTGTTAGTGTTAGTAGAAAAGCAAACAACAAACATAAAACAAACAATCACACTACATAAGGATTTTATCCTGGTTCGGACCTCCTCTCCATAGGAGTCCTACGTCCAGTCCCTGAGCAACAACTCATGATTCCACTACCCAAGGGTACAGTCCCCCTCAAGGACACTTACACATCCAGCTGCACCTGGCCTTCTCTTCACAGCCTGAAGAGGAATACAACACCCTGGAGCCCAGGTCTTCCTTCAACACGAAGGGAATACAACCACCTGTTACCTACAGGTCTTCTCCTCAACCCCGAAGAGGAACAACACAATGATGTGAGAATATCAAGCGAAGTGTCCCTAGACCTGGTTTACAACAAGTACCAGATCTGAGGCAGAGACTGAGAGTAGTAGATCTACGATGAAAGAAACTCTCAGAACTCAAAGGTGATCTCCAAAGGATTAAAACAAGAATGTGGAGAGCGAGAGCGAGGGCTACACAAGAGTTGGAATGAAAAATCACTCTTCTATTAAGACTCTTTGGCGTGAAAGATTGCTTCTTTTCTTTCAAGTTGTCTTGTTGTTCCTTCAAGAGTCTTCAGACTTGAATATATATCTTTTCTTGAGGAAGTAGCCGTTGATATGTCTGTTGTCTCTATGCTCTGGTATACATTAGACTGCATGGTATTGTAAAGCTTCCAATCAACGGTCCTTTACGTTCCATGCATGCAAAGAGAAGATCCTTCTCAATATCCTTCAACTCCCATTTTGTCCAACTTTGTACATGGTTGTGCTATCAGAGACCTGCACACAATAAATGCTAAATGATAGACAGCTATGCTGTCTCTTGCTGTCAGTCAACGTTAGAATGAATATACATCAAAATAGAAATGCCATTCTGCTTTCTAAAAAGATGTTTCCAATATAAGCATAGGAATAGAAGATATCTGTGCATGCATCGTGCAGTGAAATATTCAGTCATAATAAATGAATGGATATCGGAGAAAAAGCGAGGGAAGACATTGAATTTCAAAATATTTGAAATATGTTTAAATATCAAGTCGTTATAACTCATGAAATCGTTGTGAGTACGACTTATGAAATCGTTGTGTGAATGAGTCGATGTTTATGTAAATCGTTGCACATGTATAAGTAAATCGATGTAAACACAAATCATTATACAATCATAACTAAATCGTTGTAGAGACAAATCGTTATAAGAGTATAAGAAAGTCGTTATAACCAAATCGTTGTTTCACTTATCGAGTCGATGTAGTGATCAAATCGTTGTTTTTGTTTATCGAATCGTTACACAGACCAAGTCGTTGTTGTGACTTATCGAATCGTTACAGCAAGCAAATCATTGTGTAACTTATCGAGTCGTTATAATGACCAAGTCGTTGTTGTAACTTATCGAGTCATTATGAAGGCAAATCAATGTGAGACCAAGTCGTTGTTCTCACTAAACAAATCGTTGTGAGAGCAAATAGTTGTTCTAACTTAACAAATCGTTGTGAGAGCAAATTGTTGTTCTCACTTATCAAATCGATGTGCAACAAAATTGTTATGAGAGCAAATTGTTGTTCTCACTTAACAAATCGTTGTGAGAGAAAATCGTTGTTCTTACTTAACAAATCGTTATGAGATCGAAATCGATGTGAAACAAAATTATTATAAGAGCAAATCATTGTTCTCACTTAACAAATCGTTGTGAGAGCAAATCGTTGTTCTCACTTAACAAATCGTTATGAGATCGAAATCGATGTAAAACCAAATCGTTATAAGAGCAAATCGTTGTGAGAGCAAATTGTTGTTCGCACTTAACAAATCGTTGTGAGAGCAAATCGTTGTTCTCACTCAACAAATCATTTTGAGATCGAAATCGATGTGAAACAAAATTGTTATACTCACTCAGCGAATCATTGTGAGATCTAAATCGTGATACTCACTCAGCGAATCATTGTGAGATCGAAATCGTTATGCTCACTTAGGGAATCGTTGTGAGATCAAAATCGTTGCAACACTTATGAAATCGTTATGAAACCGAAATCAGTTTGACACTTATCGAATCCTTATGAAGATTAAAACAATAGAAGTAAGGGAATCGTTATGGCTCTAATGAAATTTATGTATACTTAGAAGAATTACAAGCTTTGTACTTCAAATGCTACAGAAAAAAATACTTACCAAGTTTTACATGATTTTCTTGTGCTTAAACTTCATAGAAGGCTTATTAAATCACACTCTATTTGAGTTTTGTTAATCACCAAAATAGATATGTAATTCATTAAATTACATGGGGATGAACTGATCATCATTTCCTTGTTTTATTGCATTATTTGATTGATTTGAAGCATGTTTAATGTGTATAGATGTGTAGTTGTGTTTTCTGTATAGTGTAATTGATTTGTAGAAGTTTAGTATGCATGGAAATGAGGTTTTGAGCTGGTTTCTGTGTGAAAATCGGAGTGCAGGGTTTATGTCTGAGAAGGCGACGGATCGGGCTATCACGTTCAGGTCGCGACCCTTGGCCCCGTTGCGTTCTGGTTTGTAAACGCGGCCTGTCAAGCCGTCGCGTTCTTAACGCGACGGTAGACGCTGTCGCGTTCTAGTGTGTGATTGCAGTTTGTCGGGCTGTCACATTCTTATCGCGACAGTGGCCCCCGTCGCGTTCTTCTATCTAAAATAAGTGGTTGGACCTTGGGCAATGAGGGTCCTGTGTGGACCTAGCTCAGGTCATTTAGGGTATTTTAAGTTGTTCTGAGTCGATTAATGATTAGCAAAGCATGTTTAGGTTAATGGTTATGTGAATCATGTTAAGCATGTTTTAAGAAATATATGTGTGGTTTATGTGCATAGTGGTGTGCTGCTATGGAGGTCATGAAATGACCAATGACATGCAAGATTGTAATGTAGTTTATGTCTTTAGCAGTGTGTAGTTGCTTGGAGGTCACGTGGTGACCAGTGACGAGCTGATTATGGTTTGTATATCGTGGTATATGTTTTATGGTTGTGTTGAGTGATCGGCATGGTTTGTGTGCTTGCCGAGTTTGGTTGTTCGACGCCTATTCCGGAATGCCTCTCTAGTTACGTACCCCAGGTTTTGTGTGAGCCAGGCACATTAGTGTTCGGGGTTTGTCCCGGTACTGTGTGTACCGTTGAGGTCTATGTCATCTTCCTGGATACCCTCACTCTTGTGTTTGAGTTGTACGTATGGTTGAGGGAAAGATGACAGCGGGCAATGACTCGTGTTTGTGGGTGTGCGGTCGCTTGTAGCGCGCTCGTGGTTAGGGGTACGGACACCAGTAGACGTACTGGGCCCCAGCTAGTCCGATTTTTCAGTGCCTCACTTTAGAGAGTTCAGGACAGAGTCTATAAAGGTGCCAGGCATGAACCTGCAGCTGTGTGATATGCAGGTGTGGTGTTGGTTGGTCTCCACTGTTCTTTGACTTTTCTGTGTGGTTGTGGAGTGGCGGTTGGACCTTTCGTTTGTGACTGCGAGACTGAGAGGTAGTTCTTGTGTTGTGTTGTCTGGGTTGGATACTGCCATCATGAACCAGTAGTCCATTCCCGTGTGGTGGCGTTGTTCTCTCTGACTCATGCTCTGCCAGCGATTGTGGCTTGTGAGTGGTGACTCACCGATTGTGGTTTGACTCACTGTGGTGTGCCTTGTAGGAGGCACAGTTGTGTTGTAGTTTTGTGTGTGGTGGTGGTTTGTCGTGGTACCTCGTGGCTTTAGGTACCTGTACCCTACATCGGTTGTTGGCTATTGTGGCACGCAGTGTGCTAGCCTTTTCAAGTGTTGAGGTGGTTCAGTTTCTGTGCAAGTCGCGTTGTGTGACCTTCCATTTGTGGTGTTGTACCCCTGTGTGGGTAGTCCTTCGATGTGTTTGCTATTTTAGGTATTGTGGTGGACTAACCTTTGTGGTTAGCCCTATTACCTTTCATTGGTTGTTGGCCTGTGTGGCCTTGCTTCACTCGTTCGTTTTGTGGGGGACTGACTCTTTATTGTTAGTCTCGTTACCGTCGGTCAATGGTTGGTCTATATGGTTTGTGGCGTGGTTCTTTCAGCTGTCGTGTGGACTGGTGTGTCGACACTAGTCCTGTTGCTTCTTTTATTTCCTGTAAACCGTGGCAACTAGTGTGTTCTTATTTAATGCAGTTCTGTTATATTTATTGATAATACGTTCTACTTCTATAGTGCTTCAGTTAGCATTGCCAGTGAGACCCTTAGGGGTTGAGGACTTGGTTCCTTCCTTCAGTTGTTGGTTGTGGTTGTTTTTGGGAGGTTCCTGCTGAGCCTATGACTTGTTGAGGCTCACTCCCCTACAGTTCTTTTCAGGGCTTGCCGTGTGTTTGGCTTGCAGCGGCGTTGTGGCAGACTTTTACCACCAGCAGATGAGTTGTAGTCGTGTTCAGTGTGAGCTTTGGTCCCTCGGGGTATGTCCCAGGTAGTTGTACTTTTCTCTTAGACATGTAATAATGTATTGGGACAATGTAAATTGTGGAAATGAGTATAATTACTTGTACTTTCTTGTATATTATACTCTCGTGGTTGTCTTTTATATTCTTACTGGACACTTGGGTGAGATATCCCTTGCGAGACTCCGGTTCGATCGTAGGAGGTGAACTTGGATATGGAGCCTTATTGGGCATAAATATCCAGGGTCGCTATAGTTGGTATCGGAGCATGGTCCAGTTAGAATATGAAAAGACATTGAGGTGACAATGTCCCAAGACATGGTTTAATGTCCACTACTAGAAGTAAGTCTGTAGTTTTGTGTGATTTTAGTGTGGTTTTTACGTGAGTTTTTGTCATGTGGATTGGGTGCCTATGTTTGTCAGATTGACAGATGTTAGTGATGGCAGAGAAATGGTGTGGTTGGTATTGGTATAGTTGCTTGAGTTACGCTAGTAAGTTTTGCTGTTGCAGAAAGGTATGATTGTGTAGAGGTTTTCAGTTGTGGAAAATTAAGGGAATTGGTAAGTTTAGTTGTGATAATCAGTAAAGATAGAGTTCAGTTATGAGAAAGATATGATTTAATGTTATGAAAGTGTTTTAACATGGTAGAGAATCAGCAGAGACAGGTATAAGGTAATGATTGCGGATATGTATAAGAGGAAGTTATTGCAGAGATAGTTGTGTAATAGAGTTACAGCGGGAATAGTACTACAGTGTGTAATAGTGGGTGTTAAAGATTGTTAGATGAAAGGATTGTGATTGAGAAATTCAGCAGAGGTAATTGATATGTCTGAGATTTGTGTCAATAAGTGTTAAGAAGTTTCTTGGATGATAATGTGGTTAGTGATGTGGAAGATTTTGAATGGTTAAGTGGACCAGATCAGTTTCAGAAAAAGTATTAGTAAGCAGAGGAGCAGTGATTTACGACAGCAGAGGTAAATGTGTTTTATAATTATAAATGGTTATTGCAAAGAAAGTTTGAGAGTAATGTTACTATAAGTGATGGTGGTAACAAGAAGTTTGATATAAATATCAGCATAAGTGTGTGCAGTGGTGAGCAGTTGGGTGTAGAGAGAGTGAAGGAAGATTAGTGTTTAGCTAATTTTTTTTGAGAAATTTTGAAGTAAAGACATTCAATTGGTAAGTGGCAGTTTGTGAAAATTCAACATAAGGATATTAAATGATGTTAGTGAGTATGATGAAAGGAGAAGGTTAGTTAAATAATAAGAATGTCAAGTTGAGTAAGTTGTAACAAGGGTATTTCTAGTTCTTAAGAATAAAGTAGTTATAGTAAGGTAATTGGAAAGGCAGATACTGAGATTGTAAAGTAGTAGTGTAGAACAAAGGAATCAAGTAGAGCAGGTTATCATGTCTAAGAAAAATGGTATTCAGATTCTGGTTTTAGCAGTGTTACAGTGAAAGGTAATTGGGTGTTAAGAAAGGTCACAGTGTAGGTGGTGCAGTGAGATTAGTCAGATAGTAGAATGATTAGAGGAAAGTCTTTTTACAGAGATGGTATTATATTCGATATGATTGTCAGTATAGTTATTGTAAGGTGTACGGAATCAGCTAAAGCAGTAATCTAGAAAGGGGGGGGGGGTTGAATGGATTACTACCAATTAAGACAAGTTAACCTTCTTTTCGATTAAGACTGACTTAACGAAGATCACTTAAACTGATATGAACTAGATATGAAATTCGCTATGTGTGTAGGGTGCGCTTTGGAGATTAACAGTATGATGAGTGTGTGAACAAACAATCGTGCCTAGCATACATCTAGTGTCAAATCATGCAAACCATAGGACACGATGATTTAAGGTGGTTCGGACTACACAACTCGTGTATCCTACGTCCACCGTCCACACGCACACACCGAAAATTACTTATCAAGCAAGTTCGACCTAACTACAACATACACACGATGTCTGAGGCAAACACGCTCTCAGAACAACCACACACACGTGGATTGAGCACAAGGAACGCTCAAGCCAACAACACACACATAGATGATGGAAAATAAAGTGAAAGAAGAGTTCAGAGTTGAAGAACAAATCCAAAGTTGAACTCTTCAGTGTGTTCGTCCAGAAGAACTCCAAGCTTCACATCGATGAAGATCAGATGATGATGACAAAGCTCGACTTGAGGACGAATCGGCTTCAACTCCTCGTACAAGACAGATCTCTCTTTGAACGGTCTAGAGTCTTGAAGCAGAGTAGTAGAGAGAGCCTTCTTCTTGATCTTTGCTTAGGGTTTTGGTGTGGAGGCTTCTTGCCATGAAAATATGTCCATATGATCTATATATAGTATTGTTCAAGTCTTGAGAATCGTGACAAAAGAGAACACCCTAACACAGATCACATGTCGGTCACATGCTGTGACTTAACATACGGCTGTCGACAGATGCCTTGTGGTTGTCGATAGGTACTGCTGCAAATCGGGCTTCCAGAACCATGTTTCTTGCTGGAACCCTGGGCTGTCGTTAGGTGACCTCTGTCTGTCGACAAGCTGAACTGATCTGTCAACAGATGCATCTTTTCTATCGACAACTACTAATTTTTCTTATCTTCCAGTAGCTTGTTTGCTCACTGTCTTCACTGGCTGTCGACAAGGGCTTCAGACCTGTCGACAGCTGAACACTTCTTGTGTTTTCCAGTTCTTTTGTGCTTGGATTTTGTTGCTTGTCTTGTGCTTTAATTCTCACCTACATGAAAGACATTCCAAATAAGATATCATGAAAGCATATATGGTCATAGAATTATTTCATTTGATCATGTCTTCTCATCATCAATTATGACATTATCAAAAACATTTAAGCATTCAAACACATTTAAACATCAAGTCAATCATCATACACATTGTAACCCAACATTCTCCCCCATTTTGATGATGATAAAAATACAATTGATGTTCTCCCCCTTTTTGACAACATTCAAAAATATAGTTCATGCACAAATGGATAGAAGAAAGCAATTGTGTTTTCATTGATGAAACGTAAAGTACACACGGTACAAAAAAAAAACATGCATTACATGACACAAGCAAAAAGGGAAAAAGAAAAGTGACATAACTGACAAACCCATAAACCCAAACTAGGAAAGATAGAACTACATGACCCCACATTACTCAACTGAACCCTAGACAATCTAAGCATCGTCATTCCCAGGAGCAGTGGGATGATAGAATCCATGAAACTCAGTGGTGAGTTGAGTGAACTGCTGCTGAATATGAACTTGAGAGTCTGCAAGTGCATCCATCCGGGTGTTGAGCTGATCAAATCGGGCATTGAAAGGCTGAGTCAGCTGAGCCATCTGATCGACCATGAATTCCCGAACGTCTTGAGCGGCAACCTGTGGAGCTGGTTCATCAGGAATATCGTTAGCACCACCTTGAACATCCATGGGCTTCAGATGGGAATCTTCATCACTGTCCTCAACATCTTCAGAATCATCCTCTTCTTTCGACTCTTGACCCTTGAGAGTCCGGGTGACTCATCCAGCAACCAACTTGTAGCCCATCCGATAGGCAGTGGTGATGTCATAGGCATTGCGGGTCTTGAGAGAGACAATCTCACCTGTAGGGATTTGAATGCCAAGGAAGGACAAGAGGGAAGTAATAGGGCATGCATAGGGCATTGACCTCTTAGGATTGTGAAAGCATTGCTTGTTGAGGTTAAGCATGAGATGTGGTAGATTTATCTGCTGTCTCTTGAGGAAGAAAAAGAAGAGGGACTTGTGAACTTCGGTCACAAGCTCCCGACTGCCATCTTTTGGAGCTATGAGAGTGGTGAATATGTGGTGAATTATGCGGTGAAGTGGAGGGAAGGAGTTGGCATTGAGTTTCACAACCTCCTTGGTGGAATCAATAGAGTTGGAGGGTAATGAGGGTGAAATACTCCGAGGCAGGAAGATGGGTGACAAGAATGTCAGCCCCGGAGTTAAGAATATGTAAGGCACGACTGAGAAGGTTGGAAGTGACTTGGAAAGAAGTACCTTTGACAGTGGTGTAGGGTTCCTCATGCATTGTCATCCCCATATTGTTGAAGAACTCTGTCGCAGCGATCAGGGAGTACTACTTCTGGGATTTGAGGAACGTAGTCTAGCCCTAGGTGTCGAAGAGGGTCTCCAGGCCCTCGAACATGTCCTCCAGGGAGACGAAATCCACATACTGTGGCTGGACAAACTTCTTGAAGACTCCCCGGACCCCTGGTGAGTTGCAAATCCAGGGGAACGATGAGTTTCGGCATGCGATCAGCCCAGTGCTTGCTCTGGCACTCTACTGGAGCCCTAGAACCTTCGCCGGCTTCGAGCAAAGTGTGGCGCTGACGAGAAGCACGAAGCTTGCTCCTGGTAGCCATAGGAGATCTGATGCATGAGAAGGAGATGAGCAACAGAGAGGAAGGAGACAGGAGGAAGAAGATAGAGGAAGAACAGAGGGAAGGGTTGGAGGGGGCGGTTGTGGAGAGAAGAGAGGGTTGGGGTTTAAAAAGGAAAGAGGCACCTTTTGAGGGAAGATGAGGGGGTGAGGGGTCGTGGGCTAGCCCTTAGAACTATTTAGGAAGGATTTGAAATAGAAAGGGGCCCATAAAACTGGACAGAGTGTGAACCGGTTGGACTTCTAGACGGTTCAGATTTCCATCTGTCGACAGGTGCAGTGCATCTGTCGACATATGTTGTGCAAAAGTGTTCCAAATAGGATTTTACCAGAAAAAGGTTCAGAATGAGTGTTCAAATGGCATTTGAAGGATGAGAACTGGTATATACTCATTACAAAGTGTCATATACATGAGTATTAAGACATTTAAATGTTCTATAATGGTCATGAGATAATACTCCGAAAATCTTAAGTTGTAGCATATAGAAGACAACGTTCAAAAACATATGAATATAAGAAAACCCCTTTGAATAAAGCCATTGTAGAATGACTTATTTCTTGGTGGTGTGATGTTCAGTTGATGATTGAAGATAACATTCAAATGAGCAATTGACAATAAACAAAGATGTGATCTTTATTAGAATCTTGGAGGCTTCACTCTATTTCATGTGTTGAATGAATTTGTATGTTGATGCGGGGTAAGTGGTAATCAAGTTGACATGCACCTTTTGACGTAAAGGTAGACATTTGTGATGCCCGTACCCCCAGTTACTCAGTGTAAGTAACCATCATACCATTGTGCAGAGATGACATGTGGACTTTTTGACGCGAAGACAGACATTTGTGATGCCCATGTCCCCGGTTACTCAGTTATGCTAATCATTGCTCTGCCTTTGCCCCCAATCTTTTTTTAATTTTCAAGAATTTAGAAATAGGTAGCTTTCCTCCATTTTTTTAATTGAAAATTCAAGTTCTAGAAGTTGTTTAAGGTCAAAAGCCAATGGAGAACATTAAGTCCAAGAACCTTCTTACTTGTCAAACCATTTCAGAAATATGATCATCTACAAAGGAGTTATTCAATTGAGTTATGTTAAGGCCATTATATTTGTTCAATGTATTCTAGATGACACAACCTAGACTCATACACAGAATATTATGTCAAAATCTTTATGATCAAGTCAATGTCTTTGCTACTATATAAGTATGAAAGGTTGTAATGAAGTATAAAGGCCCAATTCTCTCCTTTAGGAAGAATAATGAACAATCTCATGAAGGAGGTTGAGAATGGAGTGAAAAAGCCACAGAAATGAGTCATCTGTCGACAGCTTAAAGGTTGTTGTCGATAGCTACTATGGAACATCATAAAAACAATTCTGGAAAGGATGATCTATGGACAGCTGGTGTCTTGGCTGTCGACAGCTACCTGAAAAGCAGTGTTGAGACTTTGAATTGAGGGACATGTTGACCAAATGATTGAGATATGATGACAAAGTGATTATGAAAGGTGTCCCTCAAGTATCTCACTCAAACCACTTTGACTTACTCCCCCATAATGTGTGCATGTGGTAAAACAACATTCAAGCAATTCAAGCATTTGCATGGCAATCAATTTGCACAGAATTAGTATACACATGATATTCAATGAATTTTGCAAAGTCCAAGTTCCCTTCTCAATGATGTGAATCTATCTTCTCCAAGGGTTTAGTGAAAATGTCAGCCAATTGTCTTTCAGTTGGAATAAAATTCAGTTCAAGATTTTTATTGACAACTTCATCTCTCAGAAAGTGATGTCTTATCTCAATGTGTGTAGTTCTGGAGTGTTGAAATGGGTTCTTTGAGAGATTGATAGCACTAGTGTTGTCACATAGGATAGGTGTGCATCCAATATCAATATTGTAGTCACATAATTGACTTTTGATCTACAACACTTGAGCTGCACAACTCTCTACAACAACATATTTTGCCTCTGCTGTAGAGAGTGCAACAGAGTGTTGCTTCTTGGATGCCCACGAAACCATGCAACCCCTTAGGAATTGGCAATACCCACTAGTGCTTTTCCTATCAATTTTACAACCAGCATAATCAGCATCAGAATATGAAATCAAATCAAAACTACTATCAGCTGGATACCACAAACCCAAATCACATGATCCTGAAAGATATCTAAAAATCCTTTTAACTGCAATCAAATGACTTTCCCTTGGACTAGATTGATATCTAGCACAAAGACAAACACTAAATTGTATATCCGGTCTACTTGTAGTAAGATAAAGGAGAGAGCCAATCATACCTCTGTATTGTTTTGCATCTACCATTTTACCTTTTTCGTCACTTTCCAGTTTTACACTCATGCTCATTGGTGTAGAGGCTGGCTTGGCTTGTTCGAACTGAAATCTTTTCAGTAGCTCCTTGACATATTTCTCTTGATTGATGAAGAAGCCATCTTCATATTGCTTGACCTACAATCCAAGAAAGAATTGTAGCTCCCAAATCAAACTCATCTCAAATTCATTGTGCATATGTTTTGAAAATTCTTCACACAGTGAGGGGTTAGTGGAACCAAAAATAATGTCATCCATATAGACTTGAACAACAATTATGTGATTGCGAACACAGTTAGTAAAAAACGTTTGGTCCACTTTACCTTTGGAGTAGTTTTTACTAACCAAGAAGTTGCTCAACCTGTCGTACCAAGCTCATGGTGCCTGTTTCAAACCATAGAAAGCCTTGTTCAATTTATAGACATGGTTAGGTTTATCATGAACTTCAAATCCAGGTGGCTAAGATACATACACCTCTTCTTTGATGTAACCATTCAAGAAAGCAGTTTTAACATCCATTTGAAAAGGTTTGAATTTGTTAGAACATGCATATGCTAACAATATTCTAACTGCCTCAAGTCTAGCTACTGGTGCAAAGGATTCTTCAAAGTCTACCCCAAATTCTTGATTGTACCCTTTTGCGACCAATCTAGCTTTGTTTCTTACCACTTTTCCCTCTTCATTCAACTTATTCCTAAACACCCATCTTGTTCCAATTAATGAGATTTCAGGGGTCTTAGGAACTAAGCTCTAAACATTGTTTCTTTGAAATTGGCCAAGTTCTTCATGCATGGCATCTATCCAAGAATTTTCTTTTAGAGCTTCTTCAATGTTTTTAGGTTCCACTTGAGAAATGAATGCTAAATGATCTTGTTCAACAATGTTTCTAAAGTGAGACCTAGTATGAACTCTATCATTCACATTTCCAATGACATTCTCAAGTGGGTGATCTTTTGAGTACCTGACATTTCTTATTGTGGTTGATCCTATTGAACTTGTTCTTAAAGATGTTGCTCTTGAAGAATTTGCTCTTGGGGAATTTGTTCTTTAGGAATTTGATCTTGAGGAATTTGTTCATTTGGTTGATCTTCTTCAGGTCTATCGACAGCCTCTTCTTGGTCTATCGACAGATGCTTCTCAGCTTGTTCTTCAAGTATTTTTCTTTCCTTACTATCATACCTGCAAGCATTTGAATTGTTAGTTTTTGCATGAGACTCATTGAAGACAACATGTGGAGTCTCTTCCACAGTTCTGTTTTTATGGTTAAACACTCTATAGGCTCTAGAGTGTTCAGAGTAACCTAGAAAAATACCTAGATCACTTTTGGCTTCAAATTTATCTAAGTCAACCTTGTCATTGTTGTGGATAAAAAACTTTGGAGCCAAAGATTCTGAAGTACCCAATACTGGGTTTCTTACCTTTCAAGAGCTCATATGGGGTTTTCTTCATCACATGTCTTACCATGGCTCTATTTAGGATGTAGCATGATGTGTTCACAGCTTCTGCCCAAAAACTCCTTGAGAGTTGACTTTCAACCAGAAGTGTGCGAGCCATTTCCACCAAGGTTCTATTCTTTCTCTCTACTACTCCATTTTGTTCTGGAGTCCTTGGAGAGGAAAATTTGTGATCAATACCTTGGTTCCTGCAGAAATTAGAAAATGAATTATTGTCAAACTCTCCCCCATGATCAGTACGGATTGAGTATATTTTGTTTATGTTCTCATGCTCAATTTTGTTAAAGAACTCTTCAAACTGAAAATGACAAACTCAAAATGTTTACCATTGAGACTGAGTGCTCTTGTGGGTTCAAAAAGGTCCATGTGCAATAGTTCAAAATGTTTTGAAGTGATTATGGGTGCATTAGATTTAAAAGACTTTCTGGTTTGTTTTCCCTGTGCACATGCATCACAAAAGCTCACATTTTTATTGGAAGGAATTTTAGGAAGTCCACTTACCAGTTTCATTCTCATGATCTTGTGCAGAATATTGTAGCTTGTATGGCCTAGCCTACGATGCCATAAAAATAATTCATCATGTCTATTTGCAAGAAGACACAAATTTTTTTTTCTGGTTCATCTAGATCAACTAGATAGATGTTATTGACTCTTTTTCCAGGAAATTTGACACTTCCTGAAACTTTATCAAAGATTTGGCATGCATCTGAATAAAAAATAATTTTATGGCCTTTATTACACAATTGACTGATGGTAAGAAGATTGTGATTAAGACCATCAACTAAAAGCACATTATCTATAGAGTTAGAGGCATACTTACCTACCTTACCTGTGCCAATTATTTGGCTCTTATTGTTACCTCCAAACATGACTTGACCTCCATCTTTTTCAACCAGCAAATAGAATTTTTCTTTATCTCCTGTCATGTGCCTTGAGCAGCCACTGTCCAAGTACCACGTGTTTTGATTTTGGGCTGCTAAGCATTCTTGCATAGAGATCAGAACAGAGGTTTTGGTACCCAAATTACTTTGGGTCCCATTCTTCCAATCATACCAGAAAGTAAATGCTTTGGAATCCACAGTTGTTTGCATTTCAACATGTTCAATTTATTCCATCATTGTTGTTCAGTATGGCCAAGTTTCCTACAACAGTTGCATGATGGAGTTTGAATTTTTGCAATTCTTTTACTGTTGTATTGAGCTTGTGAATATTTTTGTCCTTTTTGTTGCTTGGTTGGCTTTGATTTTTCAGCAAATTTTCAGGCATGTCGACAGTTCACTTTGAGTCTATCGAGAGAAGCCTTTCTTGTTGAACAGTTGAAGTCTTTTGTTTATTTTTCAATTCTTTTCTTTTAGCTTGAACTGTTTACTTGTACTTAGATTGCAATGAACAAATGATGTGATCAATTTTTCTCCAAGTTTCTTTTGATTTTCAGTTTGAAATCGAAGCCCATGCCTTGTTATGTTTGACTTGACTCCCAAAACAGCATCAAGATTTTCTTTTCCTTTTAAAAATTTTGAGAGATCTTCATTTTTTCCTTTCAGCTCATTTGAATTTCTTCCATCTTTTTCTAAATCTCTTGATTCTCATTTTGAAGAGTTTCAACAGATTTGGTTAGAATTTCTTTTTATTTTTTCTTTTTCTTGAAGTTTTTCTTTCAAGCAATCCATTTCAACATAATGGCTTTCCTTTTCAATTTTCAGTGACTCTATCTCTTTGGTTAGGATTGCAATTTGTTCATCATTGCTTGTGCTATGAGCAAGAATGGTGATTTTCTTTTTCAGTGCTTTGTTTTCAAATTTGTATTCACAAAATTTTTTAAACAACATGGTATATGCTTCTTCCCATTCATCAATTGTATAGTTTTCAAAGGAAGAATTTACCTCAGTGGAGTCTTCACTCCTTGCCATTAAGCACTGAATCTCTTCATCATCAAAACTTTCTTGAGCATTTTCATCTTCATCTTCATCACTCCAGGTTGCCATCGTGGCCCTGGGTTTCTTGTAAGTAGACTTGTCCTTTTTCAGCTTCTTCTTGAGCTCTGGGCATTCACCTCTTATGTGCCCCTGTCTCTTGCACTCATAACAAACAATCATGTCAGATTTCTTGTTTGGATCAAATTTATTTGAAAAATCTCTTTTTGGAAGAGTTTTGAAATTACCTGATCCCTTCTTTTTGAACTTAAGGAATTTCTTGAATTGTCTAGTGAGCATGGCCATCTCATCATTCTCACTTTCACTAGATGTTTCAATTTCATCATTTTTCTGTTGAATCTCTTTCTTGGAACTTGATGAAGTTTTGCTAGAGGCTTTCAGTGCAATTGATTTTCTAGGATTGACCTCAGTTTCTTTTCTTTTTAGATCAATTTCATAGGTCATCAGGGATCCTATTAGCACATCCAATTTCATTGTGGACAGGTCTTTAGAGTCCTCAATGACAGTGGCCTTAGTATGCCAAGAGGATGGAAGAGACCGAAGTATCTTCCTTACTAAGTCACTCTCACTATATTCTTTCTTCAGACCTTTCAAACCATTGATTATAATCATGAATCTAGCAAACATATCTGAAATTGTTTCTTCATTTTTCATTTTGAACATTTCATATTCAGATACAAGCATGCTAGCCTTAGTTTCCCTTACCTCAGACGTACCTTCATATATTAGCTCCAATTTGTCCCACATTTCCTTTGCTGACTTGCATGTGGAGACTCTTGAATATTCTTTCGGATGCACGGTGTATTGCATCATATTCAATGCGCTCCAGTTCAAGGTTCCCTTGCGGATCTGTTCCCTTGTCTAGGTATCTTCATCATCGGGCAGCTCATAGGGTCCCCTGCTCATGATCTTGCATAACTCATAGTCTTGAGCTCTCAAAAACACCTGCATTCGATTTTTCCAATAAGTATAGTCAGTTCCATCAAAGAAGGGAGGCCTAGACACTAAGTGTCCTTCATCCATAAAACCTTTGTTAGTTTCCATTAAACAAAATCTCTCTTGATCGTTAGATTAAGCTATTAAAGCTGTAAATCGGAGAAACCTCGCTCTGATACCAATTGTAAGGTGTGTGGAATCACCTAAAGTAGTAATCTAGAAGAGGGGGGAGGGTTGAATAGATTACTACCAATTAAGACAAGTTAACCTTCTTTTTTATTAATATTGACTTAACGAAGATCACTTAAACTGATATGAACTAGATATGAAATTCGTTGTGTGTGTAGGGTGCGCTTTGGAGATTAACAGTATGATGAGTGTGTGAACAAACAATCGTGCCTAGCATACATCTAGCGTCAAATCATGCAAACCATAGGAGACGATGATTTAAGGTGGTTCGGACTACACAACTCGTGTATCTTACATCCACCGTCCACACACACACACCGAAAATTGCTTATCAAGCAAGTTCGACCCAACTACAACAAACACATTATGTCTGAGGCAAACACACTCTCAGAACAACCACACACACGTGGATTGAGCACAAGGAATGCTCAAGCCAACAACACACACACAGATGATGGAAAATAAAGTGAAAGAAGAGTTCAGAGTTGAAGAACAAATCCAAAGTTGAACTCTTCAGGGTGTTCGTCCAGAAGAACTCCAAGCTTCACGTCGATGAAGATCAAATGATGATGACGAAGCTTGATTTGAGGACGAATCGGCTTCAACTCCTCGTACGAGACAGATCTCTCTTTGAATGGTCTGGAGTCTTGAAGTAGAGCAGCAGAGAGAGCCCTCTTCTTGATCTTTGCTTAGGGTTTTGGTGTGGAGGCTTCTTGCCACAAAAATATGTCCATATAATCTATATATGGTAGTGTTCAAGTCTTGAGAATCGTGACAGAAGAGAACACCCTCACATAGATCACATGTCGGTCACATACTGTGACTTAACATACGGCTGTTGACAGATGCCTTGTGGCTGTTGACAGGTACTGCTGCAAACTGGGCTACCAAAACCATGTTTCTGGCTGGAACCCTGGGCTGTCGACAGGTGACCTCTCTCTGTCGACAAGCTGAACTGATCTGTCGATAGATGCATCTTGTCTGTCAACAGCTATTGATTTTTCTTTTCTTCCAGTAGCTTGTTTGCTCACTGTCTTCACTGGCTGTCGACAAGGGCTTCAGACCTGTCCACAGCTGAACACTTCTTATGTCTTCCAGTTCTTTTGTGCTTGGATTTTGTTGCTTGTCTTATGCTTTCAATCTCACCTACATAAAAGACATTCCAAATAAGATATCATGAAAGCATATATGGTCATACAATTATTTCATTTGATCATGTCTTCTCATCATCAATCATGTCATTATCAAAAACATTTAAGCATTCAAACATCAAGTCAATCATCATACACATTGTAACCCAACATAAGCTCAGTGTTATTAATTAGAGGAAGACAGAATGTGGCAGATTATAGAGTGATAATAGTCAGATGATTTAAGAAATGTTTAGAAAGAGTTTATATAGTAGTGTGCAGAAAGTGATTCAGATGAACAGAAGAGTTTTATTATAAAGGTATTTCCAGAGTTTGATGTGAAAGCTACAACAGATCAATTAAATAATAGTAAGCAGATTAAAGTTATGGCAGAATAGAGCGGGAAGACTAGGAAATGTATGGAAATTGGAATTGTTAAAGTCAGTCGATTGTAAAATATAGAAAGGAAAAGTGTTATTAGTTAAGCAGTAAAGTATTTTGGGTCAGATGGCACCTGATTGAGAAAGAGTTCAGTAAAATTGAAGGTAAGATATGTGCAGAGTTAGTTGAGTAGTTTTGTATTAGTTGAGTAGTTTTGTTTCCCGATAAGAGAGTACAATGTCACAGCAAGGAGAATGGAAATTGTGAAGAGTTATGAATTTGGTTTGTTGAGTCAGTTAGAGAATATTATTTGAAGTAAGGTAAGTATGTAAAGAGTAAAACATATCAGTAGCAGTATGTCAGAATTCAATGTGGCACAGATAAAGTTGAAGCATTAAAGAAAGCAACACATAAATTCATGTATTTTCTTTCTATGGTAGTTAATTGGGTAAAATGATTTGATAAGAAAGTGAAGTCAACTCAGTTAGAGTTAGAGTAGTAGTGGAAATAAAGAGAATTAAAGGTAATAGTGAAGGCAGAATTTATGAAACATTTTGGTAAGTATTTAATGTAATCAGAGTGGCGCAGAGGAAGCATAGCATATTCAAGACTCCCAGGTCATCAGAAGCTCAAGTGTTTGAAAAAGAATTTGAGGTTTTTGCATAGCTAATTAAAGAGGCAATGGTTCTTAACAAGATATTAATTTAAAGCAGTACAACTAGATTGATATACAGAGGCAGAAAATTTAGATATGATATGTAACAGTACGACAGTTCGGATCCGGGTTTATCGGGTCTATGTGTGGTGCTCTTGACCAAGAGAAGGTCAATGGGATGTGTTCGGGTTTTCTGTGCACAGAGTGAGCAGTGTGGGCCGGATATGACAGCCCAATTGCACTGCTGGTTAACTGTTTGGAATCGCAACGGATGTAGGCGACGCGATTTGAACGCGTCGTACATGCCGGACGTGATTCAGCGAACCGCCTCTGTGACGCGTGTCGTTCGGATTCTATGTGGTGTCGGTTTGGGTGGACGCATTTAAAGAGTTTAAATGCGGCGTCTGCCCTAGACGGGATTTCGATCAGAGTTTTAAGTGTGTCGTTTCGGTCAGACAGAGCAGAGGATGCTCTGTCCGGCACAGGGGAGGAGCTGTTGCGGCTTCTCTGGAGATTTCTGGTGGATTTCGACTTCGGATGACTCGTGCAGCGTGGGAACCACGCAAGGACGATGCTCGGAGCGTGGGCGTGCCGTCAGCGAGGAGGCTTTGGGGTGTTCTTTGGCATATTCTTCCGGTAGGGAGACTTCCTACCCTGTTTATAGTTTAATGGCATGTTTGGAATTGGGATTAAGGGTTGGAGCATGTGTGGGTGGTGTGCCATGGTTTGGTGATCCTGATTCCTGCTTTGAATTGATAATTGAATCGCATGTGTGTGGATTTCTCCCGTGGAGGAGGTGGGTTCGGCCTGTTAGCTGAATCCACAATCTTTGTTGAAATGCATCCAGGACAGCCGACGCGTTCATGTTGAACGTGTTGCTCTGAGCCGATGTGTTTCGGGTTTTGTCTGTTACGTTAAGGCGGCATTGGGGTCACGTCTGCTTGACTTGATGCGTTAATTTTGAAATGCATCGGTGTTGTCGGATGCAACTATGTGTTGACTGATGGTTTGACCAATCGGGCTTTGTGGCGGCGTGTCGGGCCGACGCGACTTGGTCGCGGCGCTAGGCTCTGCCGCGATAGCACTTTGTGGCGCGTCTTATTTGTTGGACATGATTAGAGTAAGTGTTATATAGGGCCGACGTGACTTGGTCGTGGTGCTTGGCTCTGGCGCATTAAGGTTCAGTGTGGCGTCTGGAATGGTCGGCGCAATTCAAGTGGCGGTGGCTGTGTCTGATGCGTTTAAGCTCTGAGGTTGATTTATGGTGTTTGGGCAGTGAAGGTCTTGTGTAGACCTAGCCCTGGTTTATTGTTAATCTTTTAAGGTTATTGTGATGGATGCAGTTGTAACCGTTGACCGTCGACGTTGACCGCCTGGTTTAAAGGCATCGAGTCGGGCCGATGCGACTTTGTCACGCTAGTGTGCCCTGTCGCGTTAAGCTGGAGACACGTCAGGGATGGTCGACGCGATGCTAAGTGCGACATCTGTGTTGGACGCATTTTAGGTTCCATGGCTTAGATGTGGTGGCTGGGCGGTGAGGTTATAATGTGAACTTAGCCCAAGCCTTGTGGTTGTTGTTAAGTATGGTTTAAGGCAGTTAATCTGATAAGGTTATGTATGTTGTTTGTATGCTTATGATTTGTGTTAAGCATGTTAATGTATTAAGATAAGTGTTTAATGGTTAATGTGTATAAGTCTAATGTGTGGTCTTGGCGGTCATGTGATGATCCCGTTAATGAACGGTTGTGTGTCGGATGGCCTGAGGGTCACAGGGTGACCAATGATAAGCCATTCCTTACACTTGTGTACCGTGGGTTGTACATAAAGGTCTTATAATTATGTATAATGTGGTTTGTGTGCTTACCGAGTCTAGTGGTCCGGCGCCTAATCCGGAATACCTCTTCAGTTGAGTACCCCAGGTTCCCAGGAGAGCCAGGCACGTGTGTTGTGCTCAGGGCGTGTCCCGGTACGTGTGTACCTCAGAGGCCTGAGTCGTCTTTCTGGACACCCTCTGTAACGTTGCGCGTTTTCCGGATCCCCATGGATCCAGGTTTAGCGGGTTTGGTGGCCAATGTGAGGCCCATTAGTGTTGTATGTTTCTTATTAGATCCTTACCGGGCTTAGTTATGGGTCTGTGTTGGTGTTCAGCTCGCTGGACATCAACAGTGGGTTGGCGTCCAGGTGTGTGTCGTTTATTGTGTGTTGGCGGCATTAGTGTTGCTGTTAACATGTTGTTGGCGTCCATCGATGTAGACTTCGACTGTTGAACTTGGCGGTAAGTGTTGTGGACGCCTGGTTGCGGCGGTTTGGTTAGCAGCATAGGTATTGACGTTAACCTGACGCACCTGTGTTTTTAGGGCTGACCCGAGCCTTGTTCTTTTCCCTCTCTTTCCCCTCCTCTTCACCCACTTTCACCCTTGAGCTTCTTCGCGAGTTCTGACAGTCGGCGGGAGCTCGTGGGAAGGCTGTGGTGCGCGTGGTAGCAGCAGATCGGGCGGGGAATGGCGAATTGGAGCGCGGTGTTCGTGGGGCGTTCCTCGGGTTTCGACGTGATTCAAGGTTCTTTGGAAGTTCAATCGCGTTTCTGAGGTAGGGACTGGACCCGTTGATCTTCTCTGGTTAAATTGTTATGCTTTCTTTGCATAATTCAGATATTAATTGAGTTTTTGGGAAAATGGGTTTTCATGCTGGGTAATCGGGTGGTTTGATTGATCTAAGCGTTGGATCATGTCTTTCCAGTTTAATTGTGATTGTTAGATGTAAGAGGAAGTGTCTCCCCTTGTTTCTCTGTTGTATTTATGGCTAGATTGCCCGTGCAATCAGTCTAGGGCCATTTTGTGTGTTCTGGCGGGTTCTGCAGTGAAGATCTTGGCGTCAACATCGGTTGACGCAGAGTTTTTTGTTGGGAGATTGACGGCTAGGTATCTAGCCGTTGATTGTGAGTAAACGGCCAAGTGGTGGTCGCTTACTTGGTGTTGACGGCAAGGGACATTGTCATCTATATCCTTTAGACAGCAATCGATGTTGTCTCTAATGTGTGCATGCGTCAGCACTATCTGTTTTACGTGTTTGTGTGTGCATGGCGATGACCGGTGTGAGCCAGTGCACTTGTTATGCTCTTGGAGCATACTGCTCATGTAATGGGCATGTTTTACGTGAATAATGTGTGGTGCACGTAGAGGTTTAAGTATGTGCATATTGTCCATGTGTTGGACATCTTGTTTACATAGATAATGTGTGATATATTCATCGTAAGGTATTATACACGTGATATCTACGAGGTTTAGATGCCATGTATATGGTTTGCATGTTCATGGCATACCGTGCGTTATTGTGATTAATAATTAGTGAGGTCAGTTTGCGTATTGCGATGATGAGGTTCCTATGATCCTTTAGGATCTCTTGTGAATTATCCTAGATGGATTATTAAGTGTGGTCGTGCTATTATGTTTAGTGTGGCAGTGGAGGTCACCGTGTGACCAATGACAAACTACGGTGTTATTTTTAATATGGTTAGTATGTGTAGTTGTGCAAGTTAGCTTGTGAGTCACAGGGTGACTAGGACAAGCTATCCTTAATGGTGATTTGTGTACCGTGATCGGTAACATAAAGTGTTTGTGTAAGTATCGTGGTTTGTGCTTGCCGAGTGTGGTGGTCCGGCGCCTATTCCGGAATGCCTCTCTAGTCGGGTACCCCAGGTTCTTTGTGAGCCAGGCACGTGTGTTTGTTGTGCTCGGGGTTTTGTCCCGGTACTTGTGTTGTACCATTGAGGTCTGTGTCGTCTTCCTGGACACCCTCACTCCTGTGTTTGAGTTGTACGTCCGGCTGAGGGAAAGACGACAGTGGGGCAGCGACTTCCCAGAGTTTGTTCTTTTGTCGCTTGTAGCGCGCTCATAGTTGGGGGTACGGACACCAGTAGACGTCACTGGTCCCCAGCTAGTCCTGTTCTCCAGTGCCTCACTTTAGGGTGCTCCGGCCAGAGACCCTAGAGGTGCCGGGCATGGGCCTGCAGCTGTGTGTCTGTAGGTGTGGTGTTGGTTGGTCTCCACAGTTGTTTGACTTCTTTCTTGTGGAGCGGCAGTTGGACCTTTCGTCCGTGACTGCGAGGCTGAGAGGTTGTTCTTGTGTTGTGTTGTCCGGGTTGGATACTGGCCTGATCAGCTAGTAGTCCGTTCCCGTATGGTGGCGTCGTTCTTTCTGACTCGTGCTTTGCCAGCTCTAGCTGTGGCTTGACTCGTGCTTTGCCACTAGTTATAGTTCGTGAGTTTGTAGTTCATGAGTTTGTGACTAGTGGTCGAGGTTTGACCAATTCGAGGTGTGTCCTGGTGTTGGCACAATTATGACTGAGTTGTGGTTTGTGTGACTTACCGGTTGAGGTTTTACTTGTAATATTGTGCTTAAATAAAAGTATAATATAATTGTGGTTCAGTGTAGTGTCTACCACCTGCTTGTACCCTTTGTTCGGATATTTGTGTTGTGGTACCTCAGAGTAGCAGGTACTTGTACCCTTCATGGGTTATTTTATAGTTTTGTGGTGGTACATTGTGTACCAACCTTTTCAGCTCTCGTGTGTTGTGGAGGTCTTGTGGTTTGACCTGCCACTTGTTGTATCCTAACTGTTTTAAGTAGATCTTTGTTTATATTTTATTGTGGATTAGTTTGTGATTATTAGTTATGTTACCTTGTGGGTATTTTGCTGATGAGGCTTGTGGCTTAGGCATATTGTGGTTTAGTAGAGCTATGCTCCGTGGAGGCCGTGTGAGACCTTCCACTTGTTGAGTTTTACCCTTCTTGGGCATGGTTCCGATTATGGATTTAGTGTGTGATGGACTAGCTAGCTGTAGCCAGTCCTACCATTTATGTGTGGCTCTCGACATAGTGTGATTTGGAGTATAAAGGACCAGCTCTTTGTTAGCAGTCCTGTTACTTAAGTGTTCGAGATTTGCCTGTGAAGCTTGTAGCCTGGGCAGTGACTTGCCTGTATGGCTTATAGCTTAGGCAACTAGTTGTTGTAGCAGTGTGCCAGTAAGACTATGGTTTAGGCACTTTAGTAGTTGGGCTGACTAATGATATTATGTTAGTCCTGTAGTCCTACTCTCCTTTTGAGGACTTTGTGTTTATTATCTTGATTATGTTTAATTGTTATTTATTATCATGATGTGAGCATGAAATGGTTTGGCTATTGGTGTTGCGAGTGAAACCCTTTGGGGTTGAGGAGTATTGTGGTCTCGGTGTTATTTTGGGTAGCCCCTACTGAGCCAGTGACTTGTTGAGGCTCACTCCCCTACAGTTCTTTTCAGGGCTTGCCGAGTGTTTGGCTTGCAGCGGCGTTGTGTTAGACTTGTACCACCAGCAGTTGTGTAGTAGTTAGTGTTGTGTGAGCTTGTGCTCCCTCGGGGTATGCCCCAGGTAGTTGTACTTCTTAATTGGACATGTATTAATGTAATGGGACAGTTGTAAATTGTTATATGCAGATATGAGCACATGTACTTTCTTGTGTCTTATACTGTTGTGGTTTGTCTTTTATATTCTTACTGGACAATTGTGTGAGCTATCTTTGCGAGACTTCGGTCCGTTCGCGGGAGGGGGATCTGGATATGGAGCCTTAATGGGCATAAATACCCCAGTCCGTCACAGTTGGTATCAGAGCAATGTCCAGTTAGAATATGAAAAGACATTGAAAGTACAATGTCCCAATACATGGATTAATGTTCACTGCTGGTAGTAAGTCTGAGGTTTTGTGTGATATAAAGTAGTTTTTATGTGAGCTTTTGGCACGTAAACCGTGTGTTTCTGTTTGTTAAATTGGCAGTTGGGAGCAGTTGTTGTGCCACAATGTGGATAGTAGCATAAGTTGTGTGGTAGCATCCTGGCACTAGTGCAGTTAAAGTAGTTAAAGTATAGAGTATTTCTGTGATAGATCAGTTTGGTTGTTAAGGATTTGCAGTTAAAGGAATTGAAGAGATTAACAAGTTTGGATATGGAATTCAGTAAATAAGTTATAATGAGATAGAAAGTTGGCAGAGACAGGTGTATGGTAACAAGGTGATAAGGATCAGGTCAGTGTGTGTGTGATAAGTTGCAGTTGAGAATCTCAGCAAATGTATTGTGGTATTAGAGATTTGAGTCAGAGGATATTAAGAAACAGTGTGTATGGAAATGTGATTAGAGTTATGAAGAGTTTGATATGATCAAGAAAGGCAGACCAGCTTTAAAAGAAGTATCAGTACATAAAAGAGCAGTGATTTATGGCAGATAGATTAAATATGTCTGAGATCAGAAATCTGAGAAAAGTGTTGTTATGAATAATGATGATAGTAGGAAGTGTGATATGAAGATTTGTATAAATATGTATTGAAAGGATTAGTTGAATAAAGAAAGAGAGAAAAGAAGAATTAGTGTGCAATAAGAATTTGTGAGAATTGCACAAGAGGAATATTTAGTTGATGAATGACAGATTATGAGAAATTTTTCAGAAAGAACATTTAATGAAATAAGAGAGGTAATTTGCAGAAAAGATATGGATTAGAGAAAGGAAGAATTTAGCAAATGATGAAGTGAATAAGGTCAGATGAGTCGGGAAATATCAGTTAGAGTTTGTATATCAGCGCAAAGAAATGATTCAATTGAGCAAAAAGGAATTGTTATTAAGATATTTCAGGGTTTAAATGCTGGAGCAGATTGATTAAGAATATTTGAAAAGTTTATGCCCCAGAATTATGGGAATTAACCAGAAAATGTCAGTAAAGCAGGAAAAGTATATGAAGAGTAAAGCATGTTAATAGTGGTTTGGCAGGTTAGAAATTGCAGTAATTTCTTCAGCGTGAATTAATTGAATAAGATGATTTGAGAAACAGTTGAAGCCAGAAGAAAGTAGTTGAAAGTAATACTGTGAGCAGAAATTGTGGAATATTTTGCAAAAGTGTTCAGTGTGATCAGAGTAGCGCAGCGGAAGCAGAAGCAAGAAAGATTTAATATTCACAGATTGTTCAAGGTTTGCTGAGATAAGAAGAAAGTGGAAAGTTTTGCGCAGTGGAATAAAGGAAACATAGTTTATTATGGTTTTTTAATCAGAGATTGACTTTAAGCGGTATGAGCAGAATAATATGAAAGAGCAGGAAATTCAAAGATGGTGATTGGTTTTCTTTGAAGAGGTGTCAGTCGTGAATATAAATGCAGATGAGGCAGGATAAGAGCAAACAATGATAAATGGAAAAAAAAATGGTGGTATGAAAGAATATTAAAGTGTAAGATATTTGAGAAAGATAAAGCGGTCTTGGAAGAAATATTACAAACACAGCCCAGAAATTGTGGAAGCAGGTTCAGTCCAAGGAGATAAAGCACCATTGGCAAGGTAGGAACGCCTACGGTTGAAAGCTAAAGAAAGGCAATGGAATCAACAAAACAGAGTAATTGTGAGATGAATTGAAAGACTGAAGCAGAGAAAGAGTATCCTACTTGTTCTGTGTTCGGCTTTATTTATTTTTAGGTGATAATTCAGTTTGTTGTAATTTGTTTTATATGTCGAGGACGACATTTCTTTTTAGGTGATTATAATGTAACGTTGCGCGTTTTCCGGATCCCCGTGGATCCAGGTTTAGCGGGTTTGGTGGCCAATGTGAGGCCCATTAGTGTTGTATGTTTCTTATTAGATCCTTACCGGGCTTGTTTATGGGTCTGTGTTGGTGTTCAGCTCGCTGGACATCAACAGTGAGTTGGCGTCCAGGTGTGTGTCGTTTATTGTGTGTTGGCGGCATTAGTGTTGCCGTTAACATGTAGTTGGCGTCCATCGATGTAGACGTCGACTATTGAACTTGGTGGTAAGTGTTGTGGACGCCTGGTTGCGGCGGTTTGGTTAGCGGCATAGGTATTGATGTTAACCTAACGCACCTGTGTTTTTAGGGCTGATCCGAGCCTTGTTCTTTTCCCTCTCTTTCCCCTCCTCTTCGCCCACTTTCACCCTTGAGCTTCTTCGCGAGTTCTGACAGTCGGCGGGAGCTCGTGGGAAGGCTGTGGTGCGCGTGGTAGCAGCAGATCAGGCGGGGAATGGCGAATTGGAGCGTGGTGTTCGTGGGGCGTTCCTCGGGTTTCGACGTGATTCAAGGTTCTTTGGAAGTTCAATCGCGTTTCTGAGGTAGGGACTGGACCCGTTGATCTTCTCTGGTTAAATTGTTATGCTTTCTTTGCATAATTCAGATGTTAATTTAGTTTTTGGGAAAATGGGTTTTCATGCTGGGTAATCGGGTGGTTTGATTGATCCAAGCGTTGGATCATGTCTTTCCGGTTTAATTGTGGTTGTTAGATGTAAGAGGAAGTGTCTCCCCTTGTTTCTCTGTTGTATTTATGGCTAGATTGCCCGTGCAATCAGTCTAGGGCCATTTTGTGTGTTCTGGCGGGTTCTGCAGTGAAGATCTTGGCGTCAACATCGGTTGACGTAGAGTTTTTCGTTGGGAGATTGACGGCTAGGTATCTAGCCGTTGATTGTGAGTAAACGGCCAAGTGGTGGTCGCTTACTTGGTGTTGACGGCAAGGGACATTGTCGTCTATATCCTTTAGACGGCAATCGATGTTGTCGCTAATGTGTGCATGCGTCAGCACTATCTGTTTTACATGTTTGTGTGTGCATAGCGATGACCGGTGTGAGCCAGTGCACTTGTTATGCTCTTGGAGCATACTGCTCATGTAATGGGCATGTTTTACGTGAATAATGTGTGGTGCACGTAGAGGTTTAAGTATGTGCATATTGTCCATGTGTTGGACATCTTGTTTACATAGATAATGTGTGATATATTCATTGTAAGGTATTATACACATGATATCTACGAGGTTTAGATGCCATGTATATGGTTTGTATGTTCATGGCATACCGTGCGTTATTGTGATTAATAATTAGTGAGGTCAGTTTGCGTATTGCGATGATGAGGTTCCTATGATCCTTTAGGATCTCTTGTGAATTATCCTAGATGGATTATTAAGTGTGGTCGTGCTATTATGTTTAGTGTGGCAGTGGAGGTCACCGTGTGACCAATGACAAACTGCGGTGTTATTTTTAATATGGTTAGTATGTGTAGTTGTGCAAGTTAGCTTGTGAGTCACAGGGTGACTAGGACAAGCTATCCTTAATGGTGATTTGTGTACCGTGATCGGTAACAGAAAGTGTTTGTGTAAGTATCGTGGTTTGTGCTAGCCGAGTGTGGTGGTCCAGCGCCTATTCCGGAATGCCTCTCTAGTCGGGTACCCCAGGTTCTTTGTGAGCCAGGCACGTGTGTTTGTTGTGCTCGGGGTTTTGTCCCGGTACTTGTGTTGTACCGTTGAGGTCTGTGTCATCTTCCTGGACACCCTCACTCCTGTGTTTGAGTTGTACGTCCGGCTGAGGGAAAGACGACAGTGGGGCAGCGACTTCCCAGAGTTTGTTCTTTTGTCACTTGTAGCGCGCTCGTAGTTGGGGTACGGACACCAGTAGACGTCACTGGTCCCCAGCTAGTCCTGTTCTCCAGTGCCTCACTTTAGGGTGCTCCGGCCAGAGACCCTAGAGGTGTCAGGCATGGGCCTGCAGCTGTGTGTCTGTAGGTGTGGTGTTGGTTGGTCTCCACAGTTGTTTGACTTCTTTCTTGTGGAGCGGCAGTTGGACCTTTCGTCCGTGACTGCGAGGCTGAGAGGTTGTTCTTGTGTTGTGTTGTCCGGGTTGGATACTGGCCTGATCAGCTAGTAGTCCGTTCCCGTGTGGTGGCATCGTTCTTTCTGACTCGTGCTTTGCCAGCTCTAGCTGTGGCTTGACTCGTGCTTTGCCACTAGTTGTAGTTCGTGAGTTTGTAGTTCATGAGTTTGTGACTCGTGGTCGAGGTTTGACCAGTTCGAGGTGTGTCCTGGTGTTGGCACAATTGTGACTGAGTTGTGGTTTGTGTGACTTGCCGGTTGAGGTTTTACTTGTAATATTGTGCTTAAATAAAAGTATAATATAATTGTGGTTCAGTGTGGTGTTTACCACCTGCTTGTACCCTTTGTTCGGATATTTGTGTTGTGGTACCTCAGAGTAGCAGGTACTTGTACCCTTCATGGGTTATTTTATAGTTTTGTGGTGGTACATTGTGTGCCAACCTTTTCAGGCTCTCGTGTGTTGTGGAGGTGTTGTGGTTTGACCTGCCACTTGTTGTATCATAACTGTTTTAAGTAGATCTTTGTTTATATTTTATTGTGGATTAGTTTGTGATTATTAATTATGTTACCTTGTGGGTATTTTGCCGATGAGGCTTGTGGCTTAGTCATATTGTGGTTTAGTAGAGCTATGCTCCGTGGAGGCCGTGTGAGACCTTCCACTTGTTGAGTTTTACCCTTCTTGGGCATGGTTCCGATTATGGATTTAGTGTGTGATGGACTAGCTAGCTGTAGCCAGTCCTACCATTTATGTGTGGCTCTCGACGTAGTGTGATTTGGAGTATAAAGGACCAGCTCTTTGTTAGCAGTCCTGTTACTTAAGTGTTCGAGATTTGCCTGTGAAGCTTGTAGCCTGGGCAGTGACTTGCCTGTGTGGCTTATAGCTTAGGCAACTAGTTGTTGTAGCAGTGTGCCAGTAAGACTGTGGTTTAGGCACTTTAGTAGTTGGGCTGACTAATGATATTATGTTAGTCCTGTAGTCCTACTTACCTTTTGAGGACTTTGTGTTTATTATCATGATTATGTTTAATTGTTATTTATTATCATGATGTGAGCATGAAATGGTTTGGCTATTGGTGTTGCCAGTGAAACCCTTTGGGGTTGAGGAGTATTGTGGTCTCGGTGTTATTTTGGGTAGCCCCTACTAAGCCAGTGACTTGTTGAGGCTCACTCCCCTACAGTTCTTTTCAGGGCTTGCCGAGTGTTTGGCTTGCAGCAGCGTTGTGTTAGACTTGTACCACCAGCAGTTGTGTAGTAGTTAGTGTTGTGTGAGATTGTGCTCCCTCGGGGTATGCCCCAGGTAGTTGTACTTTTAAATTGGACATGTATTAATGTAATGGGACAGTTGTAAATTGTTATATGCAGATATGAGCACATGTACTTTCTTGTGTCTTATACTGTTGTTGTTTGTCTTTTATATTCTTACTGGACAATTGTGTGAGCTATCCCTTGCGATACTTCGGTCCGTTCGTGGGAGGAAGATCTGGATATGGAGCCTTAATTGGCATAAATACCCCAGTCCGTCACACCCTCACTCTAGAGTTTGAGTTGCACGTCCAGCTGAGGGAAAGACGACTGAGGGGCAGCGACTTGTGTTTGTGGGTGTGCAGTCGCTTGTAGCGCATTCGTGGTTGGGGGACGGACACCGGTAGACATACTGGTCCCCATCTAGTTTTGTGTTTCTAGTATCTCACTTTAGGGAGCTCGGGCCGGAGTCCCTAAAGGTGCCAGGCTTGGATCTGCAGTTGTGTGGTCTGTAGGTGTGGTGTTGGTTGGTCTCCACTGTGGTTTACTTTGTGTACTGGTGGAGCTGTAGCTGGACTATGTGGTCCATGGCTACGAGACTGAGTGGTGGTTCTTGTACTGTGTTGTCCGGGTTGGATTCTGGCGTCATGAACCAGTAGTCCGTTCCCGTGTGGTGGCGTCATTCCGTTCCGACTAGTGGTTTGCCACCGGTCGTGGCTTGTGTGTTGTGACTCGCCGGTTGAGGTTTGACCTGTTGTGGTGTGCCCTAGTGGTGGCACAGTTCTAGTTGTTTTTCCGTGGTGGTACCTCGTGGTAGTAGGTATCTGTACCCTTTGTGGGTAGCTTGTGTTGTGGTACGTTGTGTACCAGCCTCTACAGGTGTGGAGGTGGACTTGTGTTCTGTGGAGGTCTTGTGGTGTGACCTTCCACACGTTGTGTGTTACCCTGTTTAAGGTAAGCTTGTGACTGTGGTTGATACGTGTGTGGATTGGCATGTAGACGCTAGCTCGGTTACCCTATGTGGGTAGGTTGCCTGTAAAGCTAATAGCCTAGGTTGTGGATTACCTGTGAGGCTAGTAGCTTAGGCAATTGGTAGTTGTACTGGGTTGCCTGTGAGACCGTAGCCTAGGTAGTGGTTTGCCGGTGAGGCTCGTGGTCGAGGTGTTTTGCTTGAAGGGTGGACTACCAGTACTAAGCTAGTCTTGTGTTTCCCTTTACTTTTCGAAGACTGGGTTTAGCCAGTGTGTTTGTGATTAGTTGTTGTTTAACATGCTTGTGTGTGCATGTTATACTTCGGTTGCCGGTGTTGCCAGTGAGACCCTTTGGGGTTGAGGTCTCTTTGTGTGGTTGTTGTTTCTTTGTGGGAGGTCCCTACTGAGCCAGTGACTTGTTGAGGCTCACTCCCTTACAGTGTGTTTCAAGTGTGGGCCGACTTTGGCGTAGTTTACGCAGGAGTATTGCAGACTTGTACCACCAGTAGTAGAGTAGTTGAGTTGTCTGAGCTTGTGCTCCCTCGGGGTATGCCCCAGGTAGTTGTACTCTTAATTTGGACATGTAATAATGAAATGGGACTATTGTACATTGTGCTCTACAGTTATATACACTTGAACTTTCCTGTGTTATATACTGTAGTTGTGGTCTTTTATATTCTTACTGGGCATGTGTTAGTGATATCCCTTGCGAGACCTTGGGTCCGTTCGCGGGAGACGGATCTGGATATGGACCCTTATTGGGTATAAATATCCAGGGCCGTTACAGTTGGTATCAGAGAGATGGTCCAGTTAGAATATGAAAAGACATTGAAGGTACAATGTCCCAATACATGGATTAATGTCCACTGCTGGTAGTAAGTCTGCAGTT
The DNA here is from genome assembly GCA_014218235.1 of Colocasia esculenta. Taxonomy (NCBI): domain Eukaryota; kingdom Viridiplantae; phylum Streptophyta; class Magnoliopsida; order Alismatales; family Araceae; genus Colocasia; species Colocasia esculenta. The sequence continues at coordinate 39,509,118 of CM024764.1, forward strand.
TTACGTGATTTAAAGAGGTTTTCACGTGAGTTTTGTTATGTGAATTGTGTGTTGTTTTTATAAGTTTGGCGGTTACTGGTAGTAGAGAGGAAAATATCAGTGCAAGAATGTGTCGAGGTGATCACCTTAGTAAAGAGAAAGTAAAGAAGGATTTGTGTGCTGTTAGTTTTTTGAGAATTTTTAAAGGAAAGGTATTCACTTAGCAAGTGGCAGTCTGCGAGGATGATGTAGAAAGTTTTGTTAAAAAATTGCCGAATTAAAGATAGGATTTGTGATGTTTAGCAGATGGGTGCAGTTTGTGAGGAAAGAAAGATGAAGGATGTGTCCGATAAAGATTGAGAATGAGGTTAAAAATTATGGGAATGAGTTGGAATTGTGCGAGTCATAATAGAAGGAGATGAATCAGTTGGGAAGCAGTTAAAGAGTATTGAGCTAAGTGGAATAGTCAGGTAGCTTATGAAAAGAATTGAAGAATTGAAGAAAGAATAGTAGTGAAGATGCTATAATAATGGAACTTCAGCATTTGAGAGTAAAGCAGCAATGCAGAATAAAGGAATCAAGTGGAATCAGTTATGGTAATTAAAGAGATCAGTTTCAGGTTCTGGCTATGGAAGTGTCTTAAAGAAAAAGGATTGTACATTAATGAGAATATGATAGTAAGAGTTTCAGTGTGAATGGTGCAAAGAGATTAGCCAGATAATAGAATAATAAGAGAAAGATTTTGCAGAAATGATATTGTGGCTAATGCAGCTGGCAATGCGGATCAGGTGAAGTGTTATTGACTAGAGAAAGAAAGAGTATAGCAGAGTATGAAATGGAAATGATCAAATGGTTCAGGAAAGGTTCAGTAAAGGCTTGCAGACCAGTGGGCAGGAATTGATTCTGTTGAGCAGAAGTGTATTTTAATAAAGATGTTTCTAAATTTAATTTGAGAGCAAAGGCAGATCGGTTAAAGAATGTAGTGTGATTAGTTAGCCGAGGAAGATGTTATCCGAAGCCAGGAAGGTATATGAAAGGCAAGGTATGTCAGTAGAAATGTGGTAGAATTTAAAATTGGAGATTGTAGCACAACCAGAATTGAAACATAAAGAAAGCAGATCAGAAAATTTAGGTGTTTTCTCTAGTATTAGATGATTGAGCAAGATAAATTGAGAAGTAAATAAAGTAGAATTGAGTCCAGCTGGAGTCAGAGTAATGATGAAAGTGGAAAGTAATTGAAAGTAAGGATGAAGACAGAATTCGAGGAATATTTTGCCAAATATCCAATATAATCAAAGTGGCGCCGCGGAAGCAAGGAATATGTAGTATTTACAAGTTATTCAAGGTCTTCTTGGTTGAAAAGAAAGTTTAAAGTTTTTGCATCGTTAAGGAAAGAGGCAGAGATTTTGATTAGATATAAGTTAAGGCAGCATGTGTGGAATGGTATAAAGAGGCAGAAAGTTTAGTGATGATAATTGGTCCTTTTTGAGAAGCTCGTAATTGAGAATATAAATACCGATGAGGCAGAGTGTCAGTTGGCAATGGCAAGTAGAGAAAGGGAAGGCACTGAGAAATTTGAGAGTTTAGTATGGCAGAACACCTAAGGGTGGCAGTGTTAAGTGAAAGGTTTTAAGCAAGAGAAGCGGCTCAGAAAGAAATGTTGCAAGCACAGCCAGGAAAATGTGGAAGCAGATTGAGTCCAAGGAGATAAAGCGCCAATGGCAAGATATGATTGCCTACAGTTGAAAGATACAGAAAGAGCAGATTGTAATAATCAGAAAGAGCAGTTATGAAAAGAATTTAAAGAGAAAGGAAAGCGGAACGAGCACGGAAATGAGCAGATCGAAATAGTTTGAAAGGCAAGTGCAGGGAAAGTGTATCCTACTTGTCCTGTGTACAACTTTGTTTCTTTTTAGGTGTTAGTCTGTCTTGCCGTGGTTTCGCCCTGAATGTCGAGGACGACATTTCTTTTTAGGTGTTAGTAATGTAACAGTACGGCAGTTCGGATCCGGGTTTATCGGGTCTCTATGTGGTGCTCTTGACCAAGATAATGTCAATGGGCTGTGTTTGCATTTTCTGTGCACAGAGTGAGCAGTGTGGGCCAGATATGCCAGCCCAATTGCACTGCTGGTTCATTGTTTGGAATCTCGGCAGAGGTAGGCGACGCGATTTAAACGCGTCGTACATGCCAGATGCGATTCAGCGAACTGCCTCTGTGACGCGTGTCGTTCGGATTCTATATGGCGTCGGTTTGGGTGGACGCGTTTAAAGAGTTTAAACGCGGTGTCTACCATGGACGCGATTTCGATCAGAGTTTTAAGTGTGTTGTTTAGGCCAGACAGAGCAGAGGATGCTCTGTCCGGTGCAGGGGAGGAGCTGCTGCTGCTTCTCTGGCAATTTCCAATGGATTTCAACTTCGGATGGCTCATGCGGCGCGGGAACCACGCAAGGACGATGCTCGGAGCATGGGTGTGCCATCGGCGAGGAGGCTTTGGGGTGTTGTTTGGCGTATTCTTCCGGTAGGGAGACTTCCTACCCTATTTACAGTTTAATGGCATGTTTGGAATTGGGATTAAGGGTTGGAGCATGTGTGGGTGGTGTGCCATGGTTTGGTGATCCTAATTCCTGCTTTGAATTGATAATTGAATCGCATGTGTGTGGATTTCTCTCGTGGAGGAGGTGGGTTCGGCCTGTTAGCTAAACCCACAGTCTTTGTTGAAACGTGTCCAGGACAGCCGACGCGTTCATGTTGAATGCGTCGCTCTGAGCCGACGCATTTTGGGTTTTGTCTGTTACGTTAAGGCGGCATTGGGGTCGCGTCTGCTTGACCTGACGTGTTAATTTGGAAACGCGTCAGTGTTTTCGGACGCGACTATGTGTTGACCGATCAGGCTTTGTGGCGGCGTGTCGGGCCGACGCGACTTGGTCGCGGTGCTAGGCTCTACCACGATAGCGCTTTGTGGCGCGTCTTATTTGTTGGATGCGATTAGAGTAAGCGTCGTATAGGGCCGACGCGACTTGGTCGTGGTGCTTGGCCCTGGCGTGTTAAGGTTCAATGTGGCGTCTGGAATGGTCGATGTGATTCAAGTGCGGCAGCTGTGTCCGACGTGTTTAAGCTCCGAGGTTGATTTATGGTGTTTGGGCAGTGAATGTCTTGTGTAGACCTAGCCCTGGTTTATTGTTAATCTTTTAAGGTTATTGTGATGGACGTGGTTGTAACCGTTGACGGTCAACGTTGACCGCCTGGTTTAAAGGCATCGAGTCGGGCCGACGTGACTTTATCGCACCAGTGTGTCCTATTGCGTTAAGCTGGAGCCGCGTCGGGAATGGTCGATGCGATGCTAAGCATGGCGTTTGTGTTGGACGCGTTTTAGGTTCTGTGGCTTAGATGTGGTGGCTGGGCGGTGAGGTTCTAATGTGAACTTAGCCCAAGCCTTGTGGTTGTTGTTAAGTACAGTTTAAGGCAGTTAATCTGATAAGGTTATGTATGTTGTTTGTATGCTTATGATTTGTGTTAAGCATGTTAATGTATTAAGATAAGTGTTTAATGGTTAATGTGTATAAGTCTAATGTGTGGTCTTGGCGGTCATGTGACGTTAATGAACGGTTGTATGTAGGATGGCCTAAGGGTCACAGGGTGACCGATGATAAGTCGTTCCTTACACTTGTGTACCGTGGGTTGTACATAATGGTCTTATAAGTATGTATACCGTGGTTTGTGTGCTTACCAAGTCTGGTGGTCCGGCGTCTAATCTGGAATACCTCTTCAATCGGGTACCCCAGGTTCCTAGGAGAGCTAGGCACCTGTGTTGTGCTCAGGGCGTGTCCCGGTACATGTGTACCTCAGAGGTCTGAGTCGTCTTCCTAGACACCCTCACTCTAGAGTTTGAGTTGTACATCCGGCTGAGGGAAAGACGACTGAGGGGCAGCGACTTATGTTTGTGGGTGTGCAGTCACTTGTAGCGCGTTCGTGGTGGGGAGACGGACACCGGTAGACGTACTAGTCCCCAGCTAGTCCTGTGTTTCTAGTGCCTCACTTTAGGGACCTCGGTCCGAAGTCCCTAAAGATGCCAGGATTGGACCTGCAGTTGTGTGGTCTGCAGGTGTGGTGTTGGTTGGTCTCCAATGTGGTTTACTTTGTGTACTAGTGGAGCTGTAGCTGGACTGTGTGGTCCGTGGCTACGAGACTGAGAGGTGGTTCTTGTACTGTGTTGTCCGGGTTGGATACTGGCATCATGAACCAGTAGTCCATTCCCGTGTGGTGGCGTCGTTCCGTTCCGACTCGTGGTTTGCCACCGGTCGTGGCTTGTGTGTTGTGACTCACCGGTTGAGGTTTGACCTGTTGTGGTGTGCCCTGGTGGTGGCACAGTTCTAGTTGTGTTTCCGTGGTGGTACCTCGTGGTAGTAGGTATCTGTACCCTTTGTGGGTAGCTTGTGTTGTGGTACGTTGTGTACCAGCCTCTACAGGTGTGGAGGTGGACTTGTGTTCTATGGAGGTCTTGTGGTGTGACCTTCCACACGTTGTGTGTTACCTTGTTTAGGGTAAGCTTGTGACCGTGGTTGATACGTGTGTGGATTGGCATGTAGACGCTAGCTCGGTTACCCTATGTGGGTAGGTTGCCTGCAAAGCTAATAGCCTAGGTTGTGGATTACCTATGAGGCTAGTAGCTTAGGCGACTGGTAGTTGTACTGGGTTGCCTGTGAGACCGCAGCCTAGGTAGTGGTTTGCCGGTGAGGCTCGTGGTCGAGGTGTTTTGCTTGAAGGGTGGACTAGCAGTACTAAGCTAGTCTTGTGTTTCCCTTTACTTTCCGAAGATTAGGTTTAGCCGGTGTGTTTGTGATTAGTTGTTGTTTAACATGCTTGTGTGTGCATGTTATACTTCGGTTGCCGGTGTTGTCAGTGAGACCCTTTGGAGTTGAGGTCTTTTTGTGTGGTTGTTGTTTCTTTATGGGAGGTCCCTACTGAGCCAGTGACTTGTTGAGGCTCACTCCCTTACAGTGTGTTTCAGGTGTGGGCCGACTTTGGCGTGGTTTATGCAGGAGTAGTGCAGACTTGTACCACCAGCAGTAGAGTAGTTGAGTTGACTGAGCTTGTGCTCCCTCGGGGTATGCCTCAGGTAGTTGTACTCTTAATTTGGACATGTAATAATGTAATGGGACTATTGTACATTGTGCTTTATAGTTATATACACTTGTACTTTCCTGTGTTATATATTGTACTTGTGGTCTTTTATATTCTTACTAGACACGTGTTAGTGATATCCCTTGCGAGACCTTGGGTGTAAGGCCCCGAATTTTCTTTTCCCACTTCTGTTTTATGTATATGGTGTTTACTTATTTTGCATAAATGGCATGCATGAAGATGATGCATATTATAGATATAAATCTTGCATGTGTATATGCGAGGATGTATGTTAATATATGTGAATATAAGTAATTGGCCAATTTTGTGTATAAGGTATCTATTCAAATATTATGCAAGTACCATCTAAATATTGAAGTATACCTTATATTGCCCATTTCATAAATATTGTGTGCGAATGTATGAAGTGCATATGTGTAGGTACGTATGTAGATTATCATATGTATGTGATAATTGTGTACTTAATTTTACATATGTAACACCTTGGTATACTTAGGTATGCATGAATATACTTAGTTGTAAACGTTGTTCATTTGCATGGTGTAGTTAAGGTGTACATGGTTCTTGTACATTTTAATATACATATAAAGTGCAAGTATGGTAGGTGTATTTAGTAGTGTATATGGAAATCCTATATTCCTCACGAATAACATGCATGTATTCTGTGATAACTAGGCGAGAATAAGCGATTAGCTAAATTGTGCATAGAGTACATATTAAGGAATTCCATGCATATAGTACTTAAGTGATGTTGTGCAAGCTTAGTCTAATTACCGGTGTGCGTGTTATTGTATCTATCTATTCGTGTATAATATACGTAAGTATGTTACATCCGTGTACGTATGCTATATATATATATATATATATACATTGTATGCGTATGAAGATATCCATGTACGTGTTATCATCTTGATGTACTGTGTATGCATGTGTGTGATTAATAGTAAATATTGGATGGTTACATGGTGTAGTGGTGTATACACTATACTACATAGGTTTCATGTGTATATTGATGACCAAACTATCCCCATAATAAATATTTTCATTTATTTATATATTAATTTTGATGATTAACAAAATAACACTAATGGATTACTTGAGCCTTGAGAACAGGAAATAAAAGAAAAATGAAAGTTCAAGACAATTGGTAAGTCTCATCACACTTCTATCCAAGTCTTTGTATCGACTTCCTTGATAAGCAGAACGATTTCCTCTTTGACCGGAAAACTCAAAACAAATCGATATCGCATCGACTTCTTTGATAAGCAGAACGATTTCCTCTTTGACCGGGAAACTCAAAACAAATCGATATCGCAACGACTCTTTAAGACCTCATAACGATTTCTTTAGAACTCGCAACGACTCTCTGTCGTAACGATTTCTTTAGACCTCGTAACGATTTCTTTAGAACTCGCAACGACTCTCTGTCGTAACGATTTCTTTAGACCTCGTAACGATTTCTTTAGAACTCGCAACGACTCTCTAGCCGTAACGATTTCTTTAGACCTCGTAACGATTTCTTTAGAACTCGCAACGACTCTATAGTCATAACGATTTCTTTAGACCTCGTAACGATTTCTTTAGAACTCGCAACGACTCTCTGTCGTAACGATTTCTTTAGACCTCGTAACGATTTCTTTAGAACTCGCAACGACTCTCTAGCCGTAACGATTTCTTTAGAACTCGCAACGACTCTATAGTCATAACGATTTCTTTAGAGTTCATAACGATTTCTTTATAGTTCATAACGCCTTGCTTTGTGTAACGATTTCGTGTAACGATTTCCTTGTAACTCGTAACAACTTGATAGTCATAACGATTTCGTGTAACGATTTCCTTACAACTTGATAGTCATAACGATTTCTTTAGAACTCGCAACGACTTGCTTGTTGTAACGACTTCATAAGTTATCACAACGATTTCCTTACAGTTCATAACGACTTGCTATAATTCATAACGATTTCATAAGTTATGAAGTCAGCAAGATTCTTTTTATCGAATTTCTTGATGTATCAGTATAATGCCTTTTAATAGCGTTGAAAAGTCAAAGTCATATCCTGTCCGTTGACTGCTATGCATTAAATGCTCTCTGATCGTATCTCCCATGCATGCAGACAATATCTTCCATTTCTATGCTACTCTGTCTACGTACTTTTTTAGACAGAAAGGAGCTTTGCTATATACTGCAATATCTATTCCATCTCAACTAACAATAGACAGCAGTCTTAGCTGTCCTCTATTTATTGATGATATGCTTACAGATATCTGACAAGACTCATCTGGACACAAGATACAAAGTTCTATGACATCACTTTGGCGTGTACACAAGGATAAAAGACTGACGATTAGAAGCTTCCTTAGTGACCAGTCTAACGTACACAAGGATAAGAGACAACGGACACTTCAACGTTCGAATTTGAATCAGCAGTTTAAATAGAAGACTCAAGACGGAAAAGATATATGAGGGAAGTGAGCAACAACGCTTGATTTTAGAAGAAGAAAGAAATCCATCTCTTCGAGTCTTTAGAACATTGAAGAAGAGCGAAGCTACCACTCCAACCTTGTTCTAAGCTCTTAGCTCTCTGTGCTCAAAAAGAATTTTCTCATTTGTGAGAGCTTGTGTAGTCCTTGGAGAGAAAAACCTTGTTAAATCTCTTTCTCTCTCGGGGCTTAGTAGCTTCAGTGTGTAGCTGGTCAAGCTAGAGTCTGAAGCCTGTTTCCACACCCTTTTCTTATTTGGTTGTGTTCCCTTCTGGACGAAGGAAGACCTGGTGGTATCCAGGGTGGTTGTTGTTCCCTTCAGGCTGAAGGAAGACCAGTTGAGGCTGGGTGTAAGGATCCTTAAGGGGGATTGTACCCTTGGTAGTGAAATCCTGAGATATTGCTCAGGGACTGGACGTAGGTCTCCTGTGGAGAGGAGTTCCGAACCAGGATAAAAATCCTTGTGTCTTGTGGGTGTGTTTTTTGTGTGATTGTTGTCTTATTTGCTCTAACTCTAACCTTGTTATTAAGTTGTGCAATCCTTTCAGTGAACAGATTTTAATTAGAGATCGAAGTTTTTATTAACCCATTCACCCCCCCTCTGGGCTAGTTAGCTGGGCAACAAGTGGTATCAGAGCCCGTCTCTTCGACAAAGAAGAAGATCCAACGATCTGAAGAGCAAAGATCAATGGCAGCCCAAAGCAACTTCGAAGGTCAGTCAGTCAACAGGCCTCCCTTGTTCGATGGAGAAGATTACACATACTGGAAGACTAGAATGGAATATTTTCTACAAGGTCATGATTACACAATCTGGTCCATTGTAGAAGAAGGTGATCTTTTGGTCACAAACGCTAAGGCTCAGTGGACAGATGATGATAGGAAAAGAATATCCTTAAACTGCAAAGCCAAGAGCATATTATGCTGTGCCCTAAGCAAGAAAGAGTTCAATAGAGTCTCAGCCTGCAAATCCGCAATGGAGATGTGGGAAAAGCTCAGAATTACCTATGAAGGGACAGACAAGGTAAAGGAGACAAGAATAGATATTCTAGTAGCTCAATATGAAAGATTCAGATGCAGACAGGTGAATCAATAACTCAGATGTTCAGCAGATTCACTGACATCACAAATGGATTAGCTGGTTGGGAAAGGTTTATGATGTACCAGATATGGTTAGAAAAGTCCTCAGATCTTTACCATCTTCATGGACTCCGAAGGTAACAGCCATTGAAGAAGCCAATGATTTAAAATTAATGTCATTGGAAAAGCTAATAGGATCTCTCATGGCTCACGAGATAAACATGGAGAGATTAGGAGAATCCTCCAGCAGAAGGAAACAATCAAATGCTCTCAAAGCAAGTGAAGATAATTCAGAAGAATCTTTGGATAATAGTGAGAGTAGTAAAGACAGTGATGATGAAGAAGCCATGCTGTCTCGAAGACTTCAAAGGATTCTAGCAAAGAAAAAGAAAATCAGTCCGGAGAAATTTTTTAAGAAAAACAAAGACTTTAGAAAACCAGAAGTAAAGATCAAAAGAAAGGAGAAGTGATCTGTTATGAATGCAAGAAGCCTGGACACATCAAGGCAGATTGTCCCATGATCAAAAAGAGTGATCACAAGAAGAAGGACAACTTCAGAAGATTTAAGAAGTACAAAAAGAAAGCAATGGCAGCTGCTTGGGAGAACAGCAGTGACTCAGACAGTGAGTCAAGCTCGAGCAGTGAAGGTGAAGAAGCCAACTTGGCTCTCATGGCCAACACCGAAGACAAGGTAACTTCTGACTCTTCTTTTGATTCATGCAATGATTCAGATTCTGATAATTTGGAAAATGCTTTTAATGAACTTTATGAAAAATACAAAGAAGTATGCAAATTACTTAAAACTAGTAAGAAAATATAATCTGTTTAGAAAATACAAACTCAGACCTAAGAACAGAAAATGAAGAACTTGAAAAACAAATTACTGAACATAAAAGAAGAAATGAATTATTATGTGAAGATTTAAAAGAGAAAATAAGAAAAAAATCATCTAGAAAAACAAGAAGACTTAGGTGAACTTAAAATAGAAATAGAAAGACTAAATAAAGAAAATGATAATCTATCAAGTACACTAGAAAAATTTACCAATGGTAAAAACTCTTTAATATTAAAAGGTGCTAGGAGATCGGGTAAAAAGAAAAATGGATTAGGATATACACCCCCAGACAATGAAGAAACCATAATATACCCTAAAACATATCCAACACCAAAATTTGTACCCGAACAAGATATAGCATACAAAGCTGATTTCAAATATATAGAAAAAGTGACTAAGTTATCCTGCTGCAGTCACTGCAACAAGTTAGGACATATTAAAATTACATGCCCAACAAGACATAAAAAATGGATATAAAAGGTAAAGTTGATGATACTAACCAATCAGGACCCAAAAGAATTGGGTACCTAAAGCTTGATGTTCTCATTTCAGGTTAACCCTCGAGCATCCAAATGGTATTTGGATAGTGGGTGCTCAAGGCATATGTCAGGCAACAAGAAGATATTTATCGATCTCCAAGCTGAAGAAGGTACAGTCACATATGGAGACAATGGAAAAGGAGTTGTAATAGGAAGTGGATCCGTGAACATCAAAGGAAAATCAGTAATTGAAGATGTTATGCTGGTCAAAGGGTTAAAGCACAATCTCATCAGCATCAGCCAGTTGTGTGACAAAGGCCATCAAATTCAGTTTCAAGAATCAAAATGCAGTATCTTAAAGGATGGTGCAGTCATATTTGAAGCCTACAGAGAAAGAAATTTGTATGTTCTATATCTCGAGGAACTCAAGGATCAAGATGTGTGTTTGGCAGCTAGTAAAGATCAATCAACTGAGTTGTGGCACAGAAGATTGGGCCACTGTAGCTTGGATGGGTTGAACAAGCTCAGAAAGAGAAAACTAGTTGAAGGACTGCCAAAGGTAAATTTCAGATTGGATAGCATTTGCAGACCTTGTGCAAGAGGAAAGCACACCAAGAGCTCCTTCAAATCAAAGACTGTAGTAACCACCTCAAAGCCCTTAGAACTACTTCACATGGATTTATTTGGGCCAATGAGGACTACCAGTTTGGGAGGAAAGAATTTTGGATTTGTAATAGTTGATGATTATTCAAGATTCACTTGGGTATCCTTTTTAGAGCACAAAGATGACACATTTGAAAATTTTGTCAGCTTCAGTAAGAAAGTTCAGAAAGATCAGAAATTCTCAATTGTCTCTATTCGATCAGATCATGGTGGTGAGTTTCAGAATGAAAAGTTTACGAAGTTCTGTGATGATCAAGGAATTGAGCACAACTTCTCAGCTCCAAGGACACCTCAACAGAATGGAATTGCTGAGAGGAAAAACAGAACTCTTTTGGATATGGCAAGAACCATGTTGTCAGAATATGATCTGCCAAGATATTTCTGGGCCGAAGCTATCAACACTGCATGTTATATCATAAATAGAGTGATGATCAGGCCAATTCTGAAGAAGACTGCTTATGAACTCTACAAAGAAAAGAAGCCAAAGATTAGCCATTTCAGAATATTTGGATGTCCTTGCTTCATCCATAACAATGGAAAAAGGGACATTGGTAAGTTGGATGCCAAATCAGATGAAGGCATCTTCATGGGGTACTCTTCTAAACCCAAAGGTTATAGAGTTTTCAATAAACGTTCCTTATTGATTGAACAATCAGTACATGTTATTTTGATGAATCTAACCCTTCCTTGAAAAAGGAAGAAATTAGTGACATTGATGATGCAGATGACTTGTCCGAAAAATTAAAGAATACTTCAATTAAGGACAAAGAGGATCCAACTCTGGAAGAACTGCAGCAAACAGAAATCCAACATGAAGATCTTCCAAAGGAATGGAGACATCAGAAAGATCACCCTCCTGAAAACAACATTGGTGATCCATCTGTAGGGGTAAGAACTAGAGGTAATGTAATTCCATGCAATTATTTAGCATTTGTTTCTCAAATAGAGCCTAAGACAGTCAATGAAGCTTTATCTGATGAATCTTGGATATTAGCCATGCAAGATGAACTAAATCAGTTCAAGAGAAACCAAGTATGGTCACTTGTTCCTAGACCATCCAATCATTCAGTTATTGGCACCAAGTGGGTGTTCAGAAATAAACTGGATGAGTCTGGAATAATCTTAAGGAACAAAGCCAGATTGGTGGCTCAAGGCTACTCCAAGAGGAAGGCATAGATTTCGATGAAACTTATGCACCTGTAGCTAGACTTGAGGCCATTAGGATTTTACTTGCTTATGCATCTGCATTTGGTTTAAAACTTTTTCAAATGGATGTCAAATCAGCCTTTTTAAATGGTTTCATCAAGGAGGAAGTTTATGTTGAACAACCTCCAGGTTTTGATGACACTGAATTTCCAAATCATGTATTTAAACTACATAAGGCTTTATATGGTTTAAAGCAAGCTCCTAGAGCCTGGTATGAAAGGCTCAGTACTTTCTTATTAAATCATGGTTTCACTAGAGGTAAAGTAGATAGTACATTATTTATAAAATCTAAGGTTAAACATATACTTCTTGTACAAATCTATGTAGATGATATTATTTTGGATCTACTGATGAATCTCTTTGCAAGTACTTTGAAAAGCTTATGCAGGGAGAATTCGAAATGAGCTTGATGGGGGAGCTAAGCTACTTCCTTGGATTGCAAATCAAGCAAGGGAAGGATGGCACTCATATCTGTCAAGCAAAGTACACCAAAGAGCTGTTAAAGAAATTTGGATTTGAAGATGCAAAGCCATTATCAACTCCAATGAGCACATCAACCAGAATGGACAGTGATCAAAAAGGATGCTTAATATCATGGACATCCAAGAAACAAAATTCAGTAGCTCTATCAACAGCTGAGGCAGAATACGTTGCTGCTGGAAGTTGCTGTACACAACTTCTTTGGATAAAGCAACAACTTGAAAGATTTTGGCATTCACATCAAATCAATTCCTCTATTGTGTGATAATACAAGTGCCATCAACCTCACCAAAAATCCAGTTCAACACTCAAGGACGAAGCACATTGAGGTAAGATACCATTTTATTCGAGACCATGTAGCTAGTGGTAATTTAGAAATTTCGTTTATAGATACAAATGGTCAATTGGCAGATATCTTCACAAAAGCCCTACCTGAAGAGAGATTTACATCTCTTAGAAGGGAACTAGGGATGTGCAATTTGTGAAAGAATTTCTGTGATTTTATTGACATATAAATTTTTCAGATTAAATGAAAGTTCTCTCTCCGTTAAAGTTAAGCAAAACTCAGTTATCTATATGCTTTGACCGCTTCTGTGTAGAAAGTTGTTTGACTTGTCAAACCTTTTTGTCGCTTTCTATCTTTACCGCCTTTGGCGCTCCTCCTTTCAATAAAGTAATATTATTTATCCAAATCGCTCTGGGATCGACTCGTCTTCTACCTTTACCCTTTTTATCCTCTATCTGTTCACCCAAAGCCGATGCCCTAACGATTTTGGGATCGACTCTCTGCAACTTTCGAAGCCTTCTTCTCTTCCCGCGAAGAATTCCTTCGAGAACTTCCGTCCCTTCCATCATCCTCCCTTCCAGAATCTTTTCTTCTCTGCACCCATGGCCGCTCCGTTGATCTCCGGAGTGTTGGGGGCTACAGTGCTGAGTATTTATCCCCAAAGGAGCAAGAAAGATTTACGTTTGTGAAGACGAAGATTTGCGGAAATAAGGCAGTAGATGTTCAGAATCTTGAGAAGAGTGACATGGCCAGGCTAGTTGATACTCTAAGAAGATTGCAGTGGATGGATGTGGTCACCTTCAGTGAGGTAAGCTACCCGGACTTGGTGAAAGCCTTCTACATTTGTCTGAAGTCAGAAGCAGATGGGTCCCTTGTTCCTCTGTCAAGGGCATCCAAATTAGAATAACCCATGAGCTTTTGCGTGATCTGTTTGGAGTGAAGACCCTCTGGATTTAGTGGCATTCACTCTGTGAATGATGAAGTCAAAGGTCTCGGGATTATCGGTCCAGGATTTAAGTTGAAGGATGGGAAGCTTGATATTAATCAGATGTCCGCATTCAATAGATTGCTTCACTTTATAGTCTGCCAAATCTTAGTACCTCGTAGTGCTACCTTTTCCTCATGCACTAGGGCAGATTCGGACATAATGTTCTGGGCAATCCAGAACAAAGAGATAAACCTGGCCGCAGTGATGATTGAGCGAATGATGTTTGCACATGCTCAGTTATGGGAAACAAAGAGCAAGTTGAATGTTTCCCTTCCGTATGCTCATCTACTGACCAAGGTTTAAGCACTTTGGAGTAGATTTGTCAGGAGCAGTAGCTGAAAAGATGGGCAGTCAATAAGGTCCAGAAATCTAAAGAAAAGCGGTTTTTCAGTGCAAGAAGGAGTTTGGTCAAAGTCCTCTGTGGCTGAAGGAGAAGCATTATTGAAGATATTCCAGAAGCAGCAGCAGAGCAAGCAGCAGCAGCAGAAGAAGAAGTAGTAGCAGCAGAGCAAGCAGCAGCAGAACAAGAACCAGTAAAATCAGCTGCAGTAGAATTACCAGTTGTGGAATGCCAATCGAAGCTCAAGTGGAAGTAGGTGCAGCTGGTGTGGCAGACTCCTTGCCCACCACCTTAGTTGCCTCTATCTTAAAAGAGGTATTGGACTCCATTCCCTCCACCTTAGCCACTTCTAAAGAAGGTGGATGTGTTGAAGAAGACTGTGGCACCTAGTCATTCGACAGTTTCAGTCTGAACAAGTTGCTGATGTTGAGATACAAGCAGGTACTCAACAAGATGTAGTCATGGAGAAGCTCCTAGCCAGGGGAGCAAAGTAGAGTAGAACCTGAAGTGTCTGAATCCGTGGCAGAAGGCACTTGGAAAAAGCTGTTTTGGAAGAAGCTCCTGCTCAGGGGGAGCATTTAAGTATTGAAGTCCCTGCTCCCATTCAGGGGGAGCAAGCTGAGATGAGAACCAGTGAATGAAGATATTCTTGAGATGTTACACCTACTCAGGAAATCCCAGCTCCAGCCAGGTTGATTTAGTGAAGGCCCAATTGCAAGCAATATAAATCTAGAGGAGCCCGTCTCTCAACAAGGTAAGCAGAAAGAGTTGTTCACAAGAGGTCAAGGAAGGGCCATAAAAAGTGAAGTTGAAGCATGTTATGGCCTTGTTAAAAGCCCAAGGAGAGATCTTGGCATCTGTTCAGTCTAGCATTCAAGGCATTGTTACTAATCAAGCCTCAACTTCCTCAGACGTATCTTCAATAAGAAATGCAATGAGGTACTCAATAAAGAATTGTCTGACATGAAGTCTATGCTGGGTGTTTTGTGTCTAGTCCAGGGGATGTCTCCGGGCAGACCAGCTGCTCCTCGGCCACCAGGGCCAGCAGGGCCATCTGCTCAGGTCAGGGCCATCAGGGCCATCTGTAGTGAGGTCACCAGGACCAGTGGCAGCCTCAAGGTCTTCAGGACCCTCTTCAGCAGTCAGAGAGAGTCAGGCCAAAGGGAAAGAGCCAGTGTCAGTCTCCAAGGCCCCTGATACTTCATCTCTTGCCACTCAAACCCTCTCCCACCTTCTTCTCCTCTCTACTGCACCTCCTGCTCCACCAACCATAAAACATCCCATGGCCTCGCACCCAACCTTCCTCATCCTCTACTTCATCTCAACCCTCCTTCTCTCCTACTCCAGCTCACATCTCAGCTCCATCCTCATAACTCCCAAACCTTCACCTATTAAATTCAAGCACCTCTCTTCAACCCCCTCTTCCTTTAATCCTAAACATCTTTTCTATCCTCCTACTCCTCCTAATTCTGTTATCTTTCCTCCAGATAAACCTCTGCCTCTTGGTGTCTTTGACACCAATGTTCCAGACATTTTGAAAGGAACACCCTCCTCACCATTCTTTCCACAGCCTCTCACATTCACAGGACTGACCCTCCCAGTCCTGCCAGAAAAAGAGAAAAACCTCCTCATCTCTAAGCACTCCTTCTGTTCCTCTATACCCTCCTTTATGGTACTCTCTTACCCTTGATCCTAAGAGAAGACCTATCTACAAAGAATACCTCCAAAATGCATTCTTTCTACCATTTATGGTATTCCTTTTCTCAACCTATCCGAACACCTGGACATTGTTCTTCCTTTTACTCAGATATCCAAGCTTTCAAATCCAAAATCCTTGAGGGCACTGAGTTCAAGACTGAAGATCAGTGGGCAGCTATCAAAGGAAATAAGGCTCAGTATGAAAAATACCTGACTGCAAGGGCCGAATCCCTCACTCACAGAGCTCACCCACTCACCTTCTCTGAGTGGTTATCATCCAGCACAAGAACTCTTGGGGATCCTTCATTTTGAAGGAAATTCGCATTGCCAGAGCTTTCAGCTGTACAGTGACTTCTGTTACTTGAACAAAATTCCAGAAGTTCAGTTTTGCCAGTTCCATTCGCAGATTACTGTGCTGAAATCAGAAATCCCTCTCAACCTTCCTCTTAAGGTAGACTTTGTCTCTTTCAAGGTTGATTTTCCAGTTCTTCTGCCGAAGCTGCACTCTTTAGTATTTGATTCGATGCTGGGTCACATGCTCTAGATATGTTTGCAAGACAGATGGGCAGGATGTCAGCCAAGCAGGGCAGATCTCCTTCCTTTTGCGGTTCATCTTCAGAGAATACCACTCTGGCCGCATGTCTTCTCAGATCTTAGCTCCACTCATTTCTGAGTGTGAAAGACTCACCTCATCAGAATGGGAGCTTCTCTATCAGGCCTCTTATCAGCAATTGGAAGCTATCAATCAAGATCTAGTTAGTCAGAGGAAGCCTGCTCTTTCTGCAGAAGCTTTTATGGATCTAAATTCCATCGCACCCATACCAGAGATCTATGCTGTATGGGCATCTAGATATTCTGCTTTCTATGCCTTAAAGCAGGATCTGTTAAATCAAAAGATTCACTATCCCATTTCCTTGGACAGATTTCTCCATAGGGCCAGTTTTGGTAAGAGTACTTACTACAGATTCATTTGGACAAAACTCAGTATGGAGAATTCTTAGAGCAGCAAAGGCAACTCTACATTCAGAGGAACATCCCTTCCATGGGACCCTCCTTCTCAGTTGCCTCTGGCGTTTTTCTGCAAATTTTTGAGGATCTTGAGATCAAGGCATGGGCTGTTGTCTCACAGCATGCCTCCTTGTTATCTCCTCTGTATTATCTTTCTCCATCCTAATATAAATCTTTCTCTCTTCTTTGTCTCACAGCTTATCTTTTTGCTTAATGACAAAATGGGGGAGACAACTAAAGTAAATCTGAAAAACATATTCATTTTTGTATGATGTTTAGTATATTTTGTCATCATCAAAAAGGGGGAGATTGATGACCAAACTGTCCCCATAATAAATATTTCCATTTATTTATATATTAATTTGATGATTAACAAAATAACACTAATGGATTACTTGAGCCTTGAGAACAGGAAATAAAAGAAAAATGAAAGTTCAAGACAATCTGGTAAGTCTCATCACACTTCTATCCAAGTCTTTGTATCGACTTCCTTGATAAGCAGAACGATTTCCTCTTTGACCGGAAAACTCAAAACAAATCGATATCGCATCGACTTCTTTGATAAGCAGAACGATTTCCTCTTTGACCGAAACTCAAAACAAATCGATATCGCAACGATTTCTTAAGACCTCGTAACGATTTCTTTAGAACTCGCAACGACTCTCTGTCGTAACGATTTCTTTAGACCTCGTAACGATTTCTTTAGAACTCGCAACGACTCTCTGTCGTAACGATTTCTTTAGACCTCGTAACGATTTCTTTAGAACTCGCAACGACTCTCTAGCCGTAACGATTTCTTTAGACCTCGTAACGATTTCTTTAGAACTCGCAACGACTCTCTAGCGTAACGATTTCTTTAGACCCGTAACGATTTCTTTAGAACTCGCAACGACTCTCTGTGTAACGATTTCTTTAGACCTCGTAACGATTCTTAGAACTCGCAACGACCTTTAGCCGTAACGATTTCTTTAGATCTCGTAACGATTTCTTTAGAACTCGCAACGACTCATAGTCATAACGATTTCTTTAGAGTTCATAACGATTTCTTACAGTTCATAAGCCTTGCTTTGTGTAACGATTTCGTGTAACGATTTCTTGTAACTCGTAACAACTTGATAGTCATAACGATTTCGTGTAACGATTTCCTTACAACTTGATAGTCATAACGATTTCTTGTAACGATTTCTTTAGAACTCGCAACGACTTGCTTGTTGTAACGACTTCATAAGTTATCACAACGATTTCCTTACAGTTCATAACGACTTGCTATAATTCATAACGATTTCATATTTATGAAGTCAGCAAGATTCTTTTTATCGAATTTCTTGATGTATCAGTATAATGCCTTTAATAGCGTTGAAAAGTCAAAGTCATCATCTTGTCCGTTGACTGCTATGCATTAAATGCTCTCTGATCGTATCTCCCATGCATGCAGACAATATCTTCCATTTCTATGCTACTCTGTCTACGTACTTTTTTAGACAGAAAGGAGCTTTGCTATATACTGCAATATCTGTTCCATCTCAACTAACAATAGACAGCAGTCTTAGCTGTCCTCTATTTATTGATGATATGCTTACAGATATCTGACAAGACTCATCTGGACAACGTTGGACACAAGATACAAAGTTCTATGACATCTCTTTGGCGTGTACACAAGGATAAAAGACTGACGATCAGAAGCTTCCTTAGTGACCAGTCTAACGTACACAAGGATAAGAGACAACGGACACTTCAACGTTCGAATTTGAATCAGCAGTTTAAATAGAAGACTCAAGACGGAAAAGAAAAGGGAAGTGAGCAACAACGCTTGATTTTAGAAGAAGAAAGAAATCCATCTCTTCGAGTCTTCAGAACATTGAAGAAGAGCGAAGCTTCCACTCCAACCTTGTTCTAAGCTCTTAGCTCTCTGTGCTCAAAAGAATTTTCTCATTTGTGAGAGCTTGTGTAGTCTTGGAGAGAAAAACCTTGTTAAATCTCTTTCTCTCTCGGGGCTTAGTAGCTTCAGTGTGTAGCTGGTCAAGCTAGAGTCTGAAGCCTGTTTCCACACCCTTTTCTTATTGGTTGTGTTCCCTTCTGGACGAAGGAAGACCTGGTGGTATCCAGGGTGGTTGTTGTTCCCTTCAGGCTGAAGGAAGACCAGTTGAGGCTGGGTGTAAGGATCCTTAAGGGGGATTGTACCCTTGGTAGTGAAATCTGAGATATTGCTCAGGGACTGGACGTAGGTCTCCTGTGGAGAGGAGTTCCGAACCAGGATAAAAATCCTTGTGTCTTGTGGGTGTGTTTTTGTGTGATTGTTGTCTTATTTGCTCTAACTCTAACCTTGTTATTAAGTTGTGCAATCCTTTCAGTGACAGATTTTAATTAGAGATCGAAGTTTTTATTAACCCATTCACCCCCCCTCTGGCTAGTTAGCTGGGCAAAA